>JAAHCF010000024.1:0-106339 GCA_038367545.1 Beauveria asiatica | reverse complement strand
GGGGGGTGAGGGGGGGGAACAACAATTGGAACAACGTACGGAGTAGTTTTTTTATCGCTGTTATGAAATAATGTCGCTAGTTATCAACTAGAAAGAAAGGAAAATGAAAGAACGCTGTGGGCAAGCCGCATGGATACGTTGATTAAATAATTAAACAATAAATAGCGATGAATGGGCGAGGCTCGTTGCAGGAGACGTTGTGAATTGTGAAACGGCCAAGGTGGGCGACGAGTTGGTTGATTTTATTACGGGGCCCGAGAAGGGCAATTCTGCATGTGGGTGAGATGAGCAGCGGGTTGGCGATGAAAGAAAACCGGAAAAAAAAAATAAAGATTTATTGCATCTGGCTGCTGCAAGGTACGAAGGGGTGCATACTGGAAAAGAGGCGGCGAGATGCCTTTGGCGTGGACGATGCTATTGGCCTCTCTTTTGCTCTTGTGGTATCGGTGCATGTGTGCGTGCCTATGGTGATGATGGGAGGCGATTTGAACATGCATCATGCAACGAGGTCAGTGGTGGGCGCAAGATACAGCAGGTAGGTAGCCATTATTATTCTACAAGGTAGGTATTGACTACTAGCGTGTCATTCTTTGTACTTTTTGTCAAACAACAAGAAAAGATCCAAACAGGACAAAACTCTTTGACACATGACTAGTTATCAATGCATTCGCACATCAGTAGAGTGAGTGGCTGGCATCGCGTGCCTGGAGAAAAAGGGCATTCCAGCAAGAGGCCACGCCTTATTAACATGGATGACATGAAAGTCGATTATTACCTAGCGTATCGGCAGTGAGCTAAATACAGCTGCAAGGGGCCTGCAACGTGGTAAGTAGTGCAAAACTTCATTCCTCAGCCATTTCTGAGCACCGAGACAGCGAGAGGCGGGCATCGACACGCTGAAGAATTGCCGAGGAAGACCAGAGAAAAAGAGTTTAAATTGGCTTTTTCTTTCCTTGTTCCTCTTTGCTTTGTTTATATTATGCCGACTTGTTTTTCTCTATTTCTTACGAGTCATTATGCTTCTGCATTTAAAATTCTACCATTATTAAATATTTAGGTACATCCGTACACTGTCTGAATCAGGACACGCAGCATCTTTCCACTTCCTCCCGCAGCTTTTTATTTAAGCACTCGGCTTTTATTTAGCATTTACGCACAACCCCCCCCCCCCTCTCCCCCACCACCAACTCCAGGTACCAAAGGCCGCTATACGGAGTACCTGCGCCCGAATCTCCACCGCCTCAAGCCTCTCTCAGTCCTCCGCCAAAAAAAAACCCCCCTATTCCTGTCAATCCGCGCTGCTCGCACACCCGCACCCGATTCGATCTGCACGACGAACAAGACATTGAAGAAATCGATAGAACCGAGACACGAATCGCGATATAGGAAACGATTCGACATAGAGGCGTGGACAAGTCCATCAAACCATTCTCAGTATCCTTTGTCTTTGCTTCAGCTCAGGGGCACCTTCCCGCCGCCAACCTTCAGCCCCGCCCTTGTTTTTTTTTTTTGGCTACGACGCTAAAATTTTGCCACACTGATACCTATCGACACTGGGCGCCGTGATACGCTGGCTGCATCTTCTGAAGGCCAAGGCGCCAATCAACCAGTTTTGAATTGACAAGAGGCAGAGTCGGTCCAAGTGAGAAAACGAGAGGGACACTGCAAGCATTGAACACAGAAACAGCAGGAGAATATATAAAAGACTCGCACATCCACTTCTGTTCCTGGATTGGCAAGTCCACAGTTATTCTCCACTTCGACGCCTCCATCACGTTGGCGATACAGACACGCCACACAAGGTTTCGTTCGCAACGGCTCTCGTTGCCAGTTTTCCTTGGTTGCAAGAGTGCTGATGGACACTGTGTGAGTGAGCCTTGGCTTTTTTCTCTGGCGCGAGAGAAATACGCACGACCCCTGGCTTCCTCTTCGGCCTTGCCAGGTTGCCGGCGCTCCGGTAATATTCGAGTTACAGCAACTCGCCAAACCAAGACAAAAAAAAAAAAAGGGAACGGTAACAAGAGAAATTGAGCAAAGATTTTTCGCGTTTCTCTCTTTGGTCGTTTTCCATCTTTTCCTTCTTTCTGGTCGCCTTGTCCCTGCTTTCAAACACAGACAAATCACACTTTACTGCACAGCCTGTCTGTAAAGACCTCTGCCGCCAGTACCTACCTACAACCACGCCACACTAAACCCGCTGCTGCGCCCACACCACGCCTCACAAAGCCTCGCCCAACCCCAAGATTGCTCGCTGCGCTCCCCCATTCCTCCTGCAAATCCTTCTTGTTCAACAACACCAAACCATCGCGGCTTGACCCTTCTTTTTTCGTCGCACCTGTCCTGATTTGGGCTCTTTTCCTTTTCTTCTTCTTTTTTTCTTGCTGTCTAACGACTGCTACCGTCACTCTTTTATCTTCTCTTCTTCGTCCCCCCCCCTTCTCTCGACTCACGCTTCCTCGTCAGGTCCCCCAGACTCTGCTCCCTATTCTGAAACGGCTGCGCCGAGACCTTGCAACACGCAACGACTCATTCTTCCTGTTGACCCCCAATCTTGCTTTTCGCGACACTACCATCTACGCCCCGTTCTGTCGACTACGTAGATCGTCAGTCGTCATTATTACCGCATCGCGAACTTGATTGGAGCGCAGGATAACCAGCACATTCTCTGCCGTCGCTCAGCTCAACAACATCACCGCGACGACGATAACCGGCCACGCATACTTCGTCCGAATTCGAGCACCTTTTCTCCCGACTCGCCGCGCCCTCGCACTCGCCTCTTCGGCGATAATAAGTCTCTATGCAGAATTACGCCTCGCAATACTCCCCGTCAATCAAGAAAATGGAGCATTCGCGACACTATGGCCGCCGCGGCCTCAAGATGGGCAACATCATCGGTGACCCCTTTGCCCTCGCGACTCTCTCTGTCGGCATGGTACGCGCCCACTCCCTCGATGCACGCCGTCTTTGTCCTCCCAACACCTTGACTAACACGTTTCCTAGCTCGCCTGGTTCATCTGCTTCGTAGCCTGCGTTGTCGGCCAGATTCAAGGCGGCCAAAGCTTTCCTAAATTCTCCTGGTGGGCCGTCGTATATGCCCTCTTCCTCAACCTTGGCGTTTTTGTCGTCGTCGCCTCCGACGCCGTCCAGACCTACCACGTCGCCCTCAGCAGCTACCTCGCCGCCGGCCTCGTTCTCTCCAGCTCCAGCGTCAACAACCTCGTCTACTCCAACATTGGCGCACGTCAGGCCGCCGGAGCCGGCTTCATCCTGCTCTCCATGCTCAACATTGTCTGGATCTTCTACTTTGGCTCTGCGCCATCCTCCACCCCCCGCGCCTTCCTCGACTCTTTTGCCCTCTCCAAAGAGTCCACCAGCCCCATGAATCGCCAGCCCATGACGGGCTACGGCGCCTCCGGCCGCCCCGAGACGTCCAACTCGGTCCAGCCGCCTCAGATGTACACCTCGGCCCAGCTCAACGGCTTCGAGAACTCCACGCCTCTCGGAAACACCATGACCGGCGCCCGGGCCTCCAACTTTGGCACAAGCAGCCCCCAGCAGGCCCCTCAGCAGCCCGGCTCGACACCCCAGGTCAGCAAGCCCGCCCACGACATCGAGGTCGTCCCGCCTACCGAGTATCCCTACAAGGCCAAGGCCATCTACAGCTACGAGGCCAACCCCGATGACGCCAACGAAATCTCCTTTTCCAAGCACGAAATCCTCGAAGTCTCCGACGTCAGCGGTCGCTGGTGGCAAGCACGCAAAGAAAGCGGCGAGACTGGCATCGCACCCAGCAACTATCTCATTTTATTATGAGCAGATTTGTAGCTGCACGCTACATTGCTCGTCTTGGATTTGCCGCCTTTCTCAATTTTCAATTCCCTGGCGACTCGGTAATGAATTGAAAAGAAGCCTACTTGTTTGATATCCAGGCCATTTTCTCATTCGCGCAGCCGTCTTGCCAACTTTATTTATCATCACTAACCTCTGACGTCTTGGAGGACAAGAGGAAAGATTTCACGACCTTGGAACCAACATTCTTTACACACAAATACACACGCCCCTTTATCATCTTTCCTTTGAACTTGACCCCGGCTCTGTTCTTGCGCTTTTTTTTTGTCTATTCCGCTCGCATATTGGGTTTTTGGGACATGTATTGGATGGAGTACATTTATTACCTTTGGTTTTGGTCCAGTTAACTTTGTTAGAACAAGGAGCACTTGTTGTCCCCGCTGCTGATGCGTCCGTCTTTGATTGTTAACATTACTGCAACTATCTTTTATACATGCACACTATTTTCAGACTAAAACAAACTCCCATAATTGCATGAGCACACCATCTTCTTGGCCAGGCTTGCTTCTTTTTTGAGCATGTCTAATTAGGGCGATGGATTGTGCCATCTTGCAATCAATGCTGTCTACAAATAAGCATGGAGCATCGGACCACAAGGCCAACGGACCAATGCACAAATTCTCGCAACCAAATATTCAGATCTGCAGCCTGTGTATTATGCATAGTCTAAGCATAGCATGTACAGCGCCGCATCTCCCATACCGTTTTAAATCGTGGCACCCGACCACTCCCCATCGGTGATCTGCACCATCGACGAACGCTCTTGAAACGCGGCCCAAGCCTTCCTTGAGCCCACTATCTCGCCGCCACAAAAACCCGGCTGAGTCATGACGCGAGATGCTATCATGGTCTTGTCGACGGACTGATTGTCGTCGGCACTGTAGCAGTACGTCGTCAGGGCGCCTATACAGCGCATTGCGACAAAGTATCGCTGCGGCTGCGCCTCGCGCGGCCGCCATACGTTACATGTCCAATTCCCGATTAAGTAATTACCCGCGTTAGCGAATGCTATTCGCCAGATTGCAAGGCATCACTGAAGCACGCTGGCGGAGACGGAGCCTCAACAGGACTGTGAGGTTCGTGTCGATAGTAGAAAAACATCATCTAGCCCTCCAGTCGCCTCCTCAACTCCCTCTCTTTCTGTAGCACTTCCAGCTCAAGACGCTCCACGCCGTAGCGAAGCGCTTCCTTGCGCTGTCGAATGGCGCGCGCGCGCAGCTTGCCCTCGGAGCTCAAAAGACGACTCTTCCTTTGTCGCGCCGCTGCCGCAGAGCTGGCGTCAGGCTTTGCGATACGGCCTTGCTGTAGGTCAGATCGGGCCTTGAGCGTCTCTATGCGACGCTCTTGCCGCTCCGTCTGTGCATCTGCACGGGACAGTAAAAAGGTAATATAGGGGCCGATTTCATCTCGCAGAGATGCCTCCGCAGCTGCTAGCTTCCGCTGAGGAACAAGTTCGTAATGCTATGTTTCAATGCGTTAGCAATGCCCAAGATCCGTAGCAGCTTGGCAGGTGAAAGAACGGTGGGGGCGCGACATGAAAGGGACAAGACCTGGAATCACGGGGGAGGAGGGGCCAGCAAATCCCAACCCTCATGAAATGTGTGGGAGAGTGGCCAGAGACACCTGGCACGGAGGTCGTCCTCGAGAAGCCATCGTGAAAACAACACCCTGTATATACATACCCGGACTGACTTTAGGACTTTAATGAGGCGCGGAAGGTCAGAGACACCCTCATCGAGCGTCTCAACAGCAGACTCAAGGAATTTGAGAGACGTTCGTAGCGATGAGACGCAGTCGGCGTACGACGCGGACGAGGCCATCGTGAACAGAGCACAAAAGCTGGTGGCCCACCAAATTGCAGCAGTGGCGGGGAGTAGATTTTGTTTCTTTATCTTAAATTGGGGTGAGGCGCCTTGGTATGCAGCAAGGTGAGACCTTTATTCGTCTTTCGTTTTCTTGTGGGATGGTGAAACCGAAAGCCTGTAGTTTCTCAGGGTTGTTGTGGGATGGAGCTAACGATGCAGACAAGATGGCGTTGATCGAGAATGCGGGGACCTTGTGCTGTCTTCCAATTCCGGGTTGGCAAAGGGCTGAATGCGTTTGCCGTATTATGATGAGAAAACGAATCCCTCTATGGAGTGCTATACGATGGTCCGCCGATTTGGATCGCCAAGTAGTTGCTTTGGTGAAGTTGTTTGTGATGGATTTTGGCGCTCTGCAGGTTAGAGCTGCACGGACCCGCGACTTCTCCACGCGCGTCGCTCTTGCTGTACAGTGTACTTTTACCGTGTGTACACTGTATTCGCACCTTGAAACGACCAACATGCTTTTGGTCAATGTACAATGACACATAAGTACAGCCTGTAAGCGATTGTCTGCATTCATAAAGGCAGACTCACTTGATGTAGCTGCATTCATCATTTTGATTAGCAGTTATTTGTCCCCGGTGCAGTCGACAAAGATCCAGTTCTCTCCATCCTGTCTCACGAGTGCGCCAGTTGCAAAAGCTGGAATGCAATGACTGCATCACGGCTTGTTGACACAACACCTTCAAGACACTCTATTCCGTTTATGGTGCCGATGGTCGGCAGCTCGATGCTCATCATCTCCACTTGGAGTTGGCCAACCTGGGAGACAGCTCAAAGGTCTCCGCCGCTGCACATTCCCGGCGTGGAAGTGCGTACATGGGCGAGGATAAAGATGTGACCGCCTGCTTCAATGATACTTGTATGACAAAGAGGCAGTATGATTCAGCTCTTGGAAGGCGACCAACGTCTAGCAACAGCCAGAACCTCATCGAGTGCTCAATTCGTCTTCTTGACAGGCAAACTGCCGCATCATCGTCGGCTGCCAGCCGTCGTATCTCTCATATCAGCTGCTTGCACCACACGCAAGCATACCCGGGCACACGAGTATTTCTCAAGGGCTGGGTATCATTGGACAACGGAGGTCGGGTGTGGGAATGCTAACCCACGCCGTGGCACGCTGCCCAGAGAAGGCCATCACACTACGAGCCGACGAGGCCATCGTGAAGATCATAAACAGGCTGCCCGCACGCAGAGCTCCAAGTTCCCGTGTTACGGTTCTTGGCCACGCGGACCCTAATACGGTGGCGCTGTCTCTGAAGCCGTAGCCCCGTTACCCCAAGTGATTTGGTGGCAACAGCCCGCACTCGGCCATCTCCCTTGCCGTGTGAGACCTTGCAGCCATCGAGGCATTCTAGCGTGGACCCCAACATCGTGTGCTAATTACTACTTAATGGTGCTGGTCCTGCTTCCCTACTTTTACTTGCGGGTCGAAAAGATTATCGAAAGCCTGTGGACAGCATCTGCTATCTCCGGCAAGAGTATCAGTGCCAAGCCAACAGGTTCCCTCCCCGCCCGGGAGCGGCTTCCACTCGATGGCTGGCCTTCCTTGGCCAATAGCTGATTTTGGTGGGCAAGAACATGGCTTGCATTTCACGAATGATGTTTGGAACAATACAATTGCCAACGGAAAAGACTTTACTTTGCGTTGGAACCAGACAATCGATGCCAAAAAGGGCGCCTTGGGCCTGTTCAAGGTCACCCACCCGAGCGAAGGTGTAGTCGTGTATGAGGTGGCTCAAAACATCACGAGTGAGTGTGATAGTTCTTTTTCAACTCGACATCACGGAGGGTGCACCCCTTTATAGACCTCTATCTTTGCTCGCAGGTCCTATCTTGCTTGTGCAATGGGCGAAGTTACGCCCCCAGCTACCCACAATGTTTAGTTTTCGGGTCATATTCTCCCCTGCTAAGCTAGAGACTGATACGATGTCACAGACTGCCTTCAACCGACATACTGCATTTGGAAACCCGAGAGTTTAGGGGATGATCTGTTTTCATTTTGGCTGGCAAGTGATCGTGGACCCAACGCAAGCTTCGCGATTTCGCCGTCTTGGACCGCAAAGCAACCGGTATTTATACCCCATCGCACACTACCCAAGGCTGCCACCATTGCTAACTGACGATGCCAGAAAGTTCGCAGTTTTGCCTGGGCCGCACCGTTTCTTGTGCCGGTATGCTTGCTCCTGTTTCTGTACTTTGTGTGCGTGACCACATGCCTGCTATACAGAAAGCGCCGAAAGGCGAAGCGGCAAAGAGAAGAGATGGCACGAGCCGCCAGACGACGCGCCGCTTCGGCGTCAGAGAATGAAGCCGAGGAAGCCTTTATCATGTCAACAAGACATGCTAATCGGCACGACTCCGTTGATTCCGCCACGACAGTGGAGGAGCTCGAGCCAACAGAGGATGCATTAACAAAGCAAGATAGCTGGCCCTTTACCACTACGACTTGCTCTACCGCAGACTCTGAAGACACGATTGTGTCGGAGAGCTCTCAAATGGCAGAGCGAAGAGCGGCACATAAGAAAGCCCTCGCCGACTCCGCTGTACGATTTGTGCGAACAAGACCATAATTTCTGTGGGCTTTGACCTGCTCTTACTACTCACTTTCTTCCTCAATGTCGTTTTTGATTTTGCCATAGAAGCGTTGATCGCGCGATAAGGCACCCCGGGGCCTGACAAAAGTTTTTTTTGTCTCTTTGACTGTAGATTTTGGCACGGCCGGGAATCGAAGGGGCTCGGCTACTATTTGTCAACCTAATCTATATGGGACAGTGGGCTTGGTGAAGAGAGGCAATTTCAGCTGAAAGAGCTATGGGTCACCGAGTGTGCGGTAATATACTTCAGCGTTGTATAACAGTATATATACGAAGCAGATTGTATGTATCTGAACCTTGGATATGTGGGTTCCAGTGACAGAGTCTACTCACGCCAGCTTATTGGATAGCAATACTTCGTGCTGTTTGACGTGTAATTCAATCACTGATCGGAGATCAGTCGAAGAGATACTCATCATGGTTGAAAAATATTGAGAGCAACAATACGAGGATGCCCGCCTTCATCAGCAGCAGATCTAAATATCTGATGCACTTATTCAAGATAGGTGGTGGCTTGACGTGGGGACTCCGCTGTTCGGCCCCGCCACATTCGACCCCTCCGAAGAGTGCCCCTCCAAGGGTTACTGACTCACAAACTCAGGCGAACGAGTCGCGGTCAGTGACGAAACTGAACCCCCCCAGCAAGTGATTGCGTCTTTCTCTCTGCGACATTTTTTTTCTCCGTCATCTATACAAGCTGCACAATCCGACCGCCGAAATCATGGCGACGACCACACAAACAAAGGACGAGCGCCTAGCGCTGATCAAAGAGAACCTGGCCGAGGTGCTGAACCAAGAGATTATCGAAAAAATTCTCGATGAGGGCCGCAACCCAAAGATCTACTGGGGTACGGAGTAGTGACCTGTTCAATTCCCTGTTCAATGACCCTTTTTTCTGGAAGCGCTGACGGGCATGATCTGTAGGCACGGCCACCACGGCGCCGCCTCATTGCGGATACTTTGTACCGGCCATCAAGATTGCTCAGCTCCTCGCTGCTGGCTGCGAGATGACGATCCTCCTCGCCGATATCCACGCCTTCCTTGACAATCTCAAGGCGCCGATCGAAATGGTGGAGCAGCGCGCACAGTACTACCGCTTCATGATCACGGCCATTCTCGAAGCCGTTGGCATCCCCACGGACAAGCTCAAGTTTGTGCTCGGCAGCTCCTACCAAAAGACACCCGACTACGTGATGGACGTGTACCGCATGGCCTCGGTCGTGTCGGAGCACGACGCCCGCCGCGCGGGGTCGGAGACGGTCAAGCAGTCGGCTAACCCTCCACTGAGTGGTCTTCTCTACCCCGTGCTGCAGATTCTCGACGAGCAGTACCTGGACGTCGATGCACAGTTTGGAGGTATGGCATGTCATGGAGTTATGCTCCGAGTACTGCGATGATTGACCTGTGCTAACCTTTGTAGGTATGGACCAAAGGAAGTTGTTCATCGCCGCCAAGGAGTGGCTGCCCAAGCTTGGATACAGAGAGCGTGCTCACTTGATGAACCCGCTGGTCCCTGGTCTCCAGGGTGCCAAGATGAGCTCCAGCGACCCCAGTATGTTAAATGCAGAGACTCAACGCACCCTGCAATGACTCTAACACACCACTTCAGACAGCAAGATTGACCTGCTCGACACCGAGGATGCCATTCGAAAGAAGATTAGCAAGGCCGAGTGCGCCCCGACGGTTGTAGAGGGTAATGGTGTTCTCGCCTTCACCGAGTTTGTGCTGCTTCCTGCTGCCGCTCTCAGAGGCAAGAAGGAGTTTACTGTCCCTCGCCGCGACGACACTCCTCTCGTCTACACCAGTATCGAACAGATGCACGAGGATTTCAAGAATGACAAGGTTTGTCCTTCATCTGCCTTGCCCAATCAGGCGGAATACCCGCTAACATGCATTGATTGCAGCTTACTCCCCAAGCTCTCAAACCTGCCGTTGCCCAGGCCCTTGTCGAGCTAACTGCGCCCATTCGCAACGCTTTCGAAAATTCGCAAGAGTGGAAAGATATTACCCTCAAGGCCTACCCTCCACCCGAGAAGAAGGTGAAGAAGGTCAAGGACAAGGGAACCCGCTTCCCCGGCCGCCCCAAGCCCGCCGCCGATGGTCAGCCAGCTGAGGATGGTGCCACAGGAACGAAGAAGGCTGGCGACGTGTCAACTGCTGCCGAGCCCGCTGCATAGATATAGAGACGGTTTATAAAAAGTTGAAAAGATTAGACAAACTGGATCAAAGTAAATAGCCCCCACTGCATAATTGAAAGCGATTTATGCCGCTCTCATCAGATGTGAGTGGTTGAGTAGGCTCTCAAATGGTCCGGTCCAGCGAGACCAATATTAGGCAGTTTGCCAGCTGCTGCAGTACCCTACGAACTAAAGCAATCCCCGAGGCCAACCGCCCAGTGCTCAATCCGCAAATCGAGAACCCGAATTGACATGTCGGAATCATCCATTAACTAGTTGAAATTATTGAAGTCCGGAACCGTTCACGCTTCTAACTGCCGAAACATGGTGAATTCAGTCCAACAGCGCACGTGACTCTCTGGCTAGATGCTTTCACCGGATTAATAGTTGGTCCCGCAGCACCTCTCTGTCTGCAGTGGGTGCGCCAGGCTGACAGGCAAGCGCCTATTGCGTGGTGGGCTCCCAAGATGCAGTAGTGAACCAAGAGCATCATCGAGCTTCAAACAGTTACAAATCCTGGCCCGCTCACTCAGCAATAGCATCACTTGGCCAATCTGTGACAATCGCATCTCCAGTTTATCTTTTTCTAGATAACAGCTTCGACATCACCACGCGACACTCCGCGCTTGCACCTCAGCGCCGCAAACATGTCCGAGGGAACCTTGAAGCCGGAGAAGGACTTCTCCAAAGAGGTCGATGAGCAGCTTCCTCAAGCTGAGAAGCTCGCTGCCGTTAGTCGCTATGATAATTGGGAAGCTATATTATATCCATGTGCTGATCTCAATGACAGAGTAACCTCCAAGGTGCCATCGAGAAGCTCGCCGCCCTCGAGAAACAAACACGCCAGGTACGAATGGACAAGGTGGCGACGCCGAGCTTAACCGCTAATGAGAAAAACAGGCTTCCGATTTGGCCTCCACATCGCGAGTCCTAATTGCCATCGTGACATTATGCAAGAATGCCGGCGACTGGAGCTTGCTGAACGAACAGACGCTCGTGCTCTCCAAGAAGCACAGCCAACTCAAGCAGGCCATCACCAAGATGGTGCAAACCGTTGTCGGCTTCCTCGACGATACCCCCGACCTGACCACGAAGCTCTCTGTTATCGAGACCCTAAGAACTGTCACCGAGGGCAAGATCTTTGTCGAAGTCGAACGCGCTCGCGTCACCAGGATCCTTTCCGATATCAAGAAGGAGCAGGGCGATCTCAAGGCAGCCACTGAGGTCTTGTGCGAGCTGCAGGTCGAAACTTTTGGCTCCATGGACCGTAGGGAAAAGACGGAATTCATTCTCGCTCAGGTTGCGCTCTGCATCGAGAGTGGCGACTGGACCCAAGCCGGTATCCTTGGCCGCAAGATTAGCACAAAGTACCTCTCGCGCAAATCCAAGAAGACTGACGAGCAGCTCGAGAAGGAGGCCAAGGAGCGTGAGAAGAAGAAGGCCCGCGGCGAGGAGGTTCCCGAGGAGAAGGAGGACGACACCACCGATCTCAAGCTCCGTTACTATGAGCAGCAAATTATGCTGGCCAAGCATGAGGACAAGTACCTAGAGGTCTGCAAGCACTACAGACAGGTGCTTGATACAGAAGCTGTCGAGGAAGACCCTTCCAAGCTTCACCCTGTGGGTGTACAATTTGATGTTGACCCTCAATGCCGCCGCTAATATGCACAGGTCCTTCAACGAATCATCTACTTTGTTATTCTGGCACCGTATGATAATGAGCAACACGACCTTCTGCATCGTATTCACAAAGACTCGCGCAACTCTCAAGTGTCTCTGGATGCTGAGCTTCTACAACTATTCACCATCCATGAGCTGATGCGCTGGCCCGAGGTTGCAAAGAAATTCGGCCCGCACCTGTGTAGCACCGATGTTTTTGACGCCAAGGCCAGTTCTTCAGACGATAGGGCGCATCAGCGCTGGCAAGATCTTCGCAAACGCGTCATTGAACACAATGTTCGCGTAGTGGCCAAGTACTACACCCGTATCCAGATGGGTCGCCTTACCAAGCTCCTCGATCTCACAGAAGACGAGACGGAAAAGTACATCAGCGAGCTGGTCACCTTAAAGACGGTATACGCAAGAATCGACCGCCCAGCACGTATCGTCAGCTTCTCTAAGCCTAGGGATGCAGATGATGTGTTGAACGAATGGAGCCATAACATGAAGAGCCTCCTCGGCTTGCTAGAAAGAATTGACCACCTTATCACAAAGGAGGAGATGATGGCGCGCATCCAACCCACGAGCGCAAAATAGAGAGTACTTTGAAGAGGGAGGGAGAAGGTCTATACGGTGTAATTATACAGATAGCCGAAATATAGAGGATGAACGGCAAGCGGAAGAAATAAAACAATCTGAACGTGCAATGCTGTTAGACTGAAATGATGGTCTAAAGTGGTCTATATCCGTCTATGTCATTATTTTCGTGCTTCATAAGTGGCACTACAGCTCTGCCTTGACTTCCTTGTCGTATACGTGCTGCTTGATGAAGCCAGCCAACGGCATAATCCATTCTCTAGCAACGGGCACATGGTGACCGCCCGGATGAGTGACGACCAGCGGGTCCTCGCAGACCTGGATCAGCGTCTGGCTCCTGGCCTCGTCCACGGAGGTGTCAAGGCTGCCGAGGATGTGCAGCGTCGGCGTCGCAATCTTGGGCTCAAACAGCCAGGCCACGTCCGGATCGGCGGCGCGGAACCCCGAGTAGACGACGCAAAACTTGAGCGGTCGCCCACTGTTGGCCGTGCGCAGCGCCGTGACCCACGCCGCGGTGTCTTCGTCGACGCCGCCCGCCGCCGGGTCGGGCAACGGCCGGCGCTCGCTCTCGAGGGCTGCCGCGACGACGCCCGCCGCGCAGCCGCCCTGGCTAAAGCCGACGACACCGTCGACCCCGCCGGCTTCGCGGATAGCGTCCGCCAGCGTCGCCATGCCGCGGTCGATGCCTGCGTACTGGCCCGTGGCGTCGTTGCGCCGCCACCACGCCCATGTGTCGGGCTCCTGCTCGGCCGCGTCGGAGGGCGGCTCGTAAAAGGGCATGTCGCTCGCCTTGAGCCGGATCGGGGCCGTAGGGTACAGCAGCTGCGGCGTGAGGGAGACGGGCGCGAGGAGCTTGGTGAGCGTCTTTTCTAGCGCGCGCGTCTTGGCCCGGAACAGAGGGCCGTTTTGCGTGAAGCCTGGGTGGGATGGGTCAGACAAACGAGCTGCTCCGCGGGGAGGGGGGAGGGGGGCGGCGGACCGTGAATCATGAGAATCTTGACTGGTTTCTTTTCGGGCGTGCTCGGCTTTTTGGGCGCCCCCGCGGCGCCGTTGGTGCTTGCAGACATGGTGCGAATGGTGATGGTCGTTGGCTGATGTGAGTTTCCGAGAACCGCAGCACGAAATCGCGGGAAAAGCAGGGAGCGAAAAGCAAGGTTCATGAACTGGGATAGCAATTTGAGTGAAATACGTATGAATGCGACAAGATGCAAGAATACGCGAGAGTTGGGGAGGCGGAATGTGAGTTGTTTGAGTGAGATGTCGAGCGTCGTTTGGGTCGAATGTAGTGAGTAGATAGCCCTTTAGGTTACGTCCGAGTGGGTTCCGGCGAGCAGCGTCATACGCCGCATCAGCTTCAGTCTTTAGGTCACGACAAAAAATCCAAAAAGTAGGGGCATAGTCTCATGCCAGAATCGAGTAAGAGACTGGCTATCATAACTACACATCTATAGATACGTGCTTCGGCAAAATGTTCACCTCTAGAAGTAGTCAGGAGAGGGCAAGTATATCACTCCAAGAGAGTCACGCTAGGGTGTAGAACACACCCGTCTCGAGCAATCCAACGACAATTTGCGTAGCGGGTTTCTCATACCCTCCTAGAACGCTTCTTGTAGGTGCACAGAGAAAAAAGAAGGTCACACGTGGTCGCTGATGGTCGATTACAAAGGGTCTATTATGCCCGATATGCGAGTCTATGGTACAATCCGACGGGTTTGTTGTGCCTGCATTCGCTGCATCCGGTCGATATGGTCGTCCTCTCGTTACCGTTTGTTTCCTCCTCTCCGTTAATGATATGTTTAATGGCCGCCAGCAGTCTTGGCGTTGGGGTTGCGGGGGTCGTTCTTCCACTCGTCGGCTAGAATCCAGTCAGCAATTCGTTCCCAGGTCGAGCAAAGGTTGCGTTTGAGGATAGCGTACAGGCCATTATGGCGTTCTGGGCAGAGTTGGCGCCGTAGGCAATGACGACACCTGCAGGACGAGTTAGCATGTTCCGCCTCGATTGCGGGCGAGTTCCCGAGCCACATTGAATGTCTCGTTTTCGCAATTGATTCGCCGCGTCGCGAGAGGAATGGCCGTCTGCTTCGGGTTTGCATTTGTGCACTACGTACCGGCAACGAAGAAGGGCCAGTAGGGCTTCACTGTGAATTAATGGTGGTTAGCAAAGAACACTCGACATCGTTCGGGGGTCACGCAGCGGTGGACGGCGCCATTGACGGAGCGGCATTGACGTACGGAAAGGAGCCGGGAACTTCTTGAGAGGAGTAACGCCGAGCCAAGACATGATGACGGTTGCGATGGTGTATGCGGCGGACGGTGAGGGTTGAGTGGTTGTTTTGGACGTTGAAATAAAACGAGCCTTTTTCGTCTACCTCAGCAAAGCTCCTACAAGCCTGGCGTTCGTCGAATCAGAGGACGGGGCCTGAGGCAAGGGGAACATCGGAAGTCGGCGGTACGTGTTTCTCCGGCCGAAGAACAGGCAGACCGAGAAGACAGCGTCAGCTCACGTGAGGCCGTGGTCAAAGCCGCAACCCAGCCATATTCTAAGTGGGTCCCAAACGGCGTTACGTGACTGGCCAGACAGACAGCTCAGCCAGAGGGGCAAACAAGCTCCACCCAGAATGCGGAGGCATCAGGCTAGTAGTCATGGCAGTAGTAATACCAGCGTACCTGGTTCGCAGCAAGCTCCTGCGCCTCCCAAGCAATAAGAAGGCAGCCATTACCGCACCATCTAACACACCATCCCTTCGCATTCTGCGCGACACGTCCTGACGCTACTTCTGCAATACAAAGTGCGGGGTGACAACCATTATTTATCGACTGCAACCTCCTCTTCTGCGACACCCAATCACCGGCAGGAACAACCCTCCATCGACCCCAGCTGTCAAACCACGGCTCCTTCCTAGCTTCTCTGTGTGCTGCCTCTCTCGCTCCCTCGCTCTGCCTCTCTTCTCCGCTTCTGCCCGTCTCGTCTCGTTCTGCTTCGATTTATTAGGACGTGCTAGACAAAGCCGCCCTATCGAACGCCTTCGAATCCGTCGTTGCCCGTTTGCAGTGTTGTGATACTCATTGGGTTTCACACCTTTTGTCAAAACGCCGTCAACCATGCTTCCCGGTCGGCTCTCTCGCCCAGCTCTGGCAGCAGCAGCAGCGGCGCGCTCCAGCGCCCGCGTCATGAGCACAACGACTGCGATGCGGTCCAAGACTCCCAGCATGGGCGACATTGACCCAGCCAAGTCCTCCGTCGAGGCATTTCACGAGAAGCAGAAGAGGTTCCGAGAGAATTTGGCCCAGGCACAGAAAGAACAAGGAGCTCGTGCGTTTGATGCCCATAAACACCCCCAAGAGTCTGCCTCGTCCGCAGACAGCTCACCTGAGACCTCTGCAGGAGCCTTCGCCGCTGCTACCAAACCCATGTCCGACAAGAAGACGGGACCGCTGTCCAACCTCATCTACGGCACGAAGGAGGGTCGCGAGATGGAGGCGCAGCTCGAGGCTAGCTTCAGCCAGGTTCTTGCTCGTGGAAAATACGTCCACTCGATAGTTTTCCACCGCGTCAAACCCGACAAGGTTGACGAGTACGTCGATCTAGTCGGCAACTGGTATCCTACCATTGCCAACAGACCCGAGAATAAGGTTCATCTCGTAGGGAGCTGGAGGACGGAGATTGGAGACTGTGACACATTCAGTACGCTGACCCAGGACATTGTGAAGTAGCAGTAGCTAACGAGTGGCATAGTTCATATTTGGGAGTATCAGAAGTATGAGGGATACCATCAGTCTCGCCACTCCATTTGCAATCACCCCGAATTTGCCGAGAACAACAGAAAGCTTCATAAGCTCATCGACTCCAAAAAGATTGACCTCATGCAAGAATTCTCCTTTTGGCCGACAACCCCTCCCAGACAACTTGGTGGTGTCTTTGAGCTTCGATCCTACACGCTGCATCCCGGCAACCTGCTTGAGTGGGAGACTCACTGGAGACGCGGCCTCAAGGCTCGCCGCGAGGTCATGGAGGGAGTCGGTGCCTGGTTTGTTCAGATTGGTGATCTCAACACTGTCCACCACCTTTGGCAGTTTGCCAACTTGGAGGAGCGCCGCCACCGCCGGGAGAAGAGCTGGTCCGTTGAGGGCTGGAGCGACACTGTGCACAAGACTGTGCCGCTGATCCAGAACATGCAGTCTCGCATTTTGATTCCCATGCCGTGGTCTCCCGTAGCCTGATTGCACCCACAGCAGTTTGACGTTTCTATCTGTGGCACACATATAGATGGAGTAACCTCTTAGCCGCCAGGACATTTACTTTCCTTTGTCAAAGAATCAAGTTTACTGTTTTCAATCGGAGAGCCTCACCTCGGCTGAGACGGGCTCTGTGCGTTTGGCCATTTTATTTTCGTATTGGCTTTTGGCGGGGAAGAACATGTATAACAGCCATTTTGTACGTCGTTTGTTAGCGGCACGGCATTCAACAGCATATGCACAATATAGAAGCCCCATCTGATTGACTAATGTGAAAATGGCGTGATTTATTTGCTATTATATGTTCAAGGTAAAGCGCTAGTTTTGTGGGAAGCTCTCGAGTACCGCATTTAGGTTGCGACGTGTCTGTCCCAGAACATGGCCAAGGAAACCAAGTTTTGAAAAAAGGGATATTAATGAAGGGTCAGCACTGACAACGCGGACCTTCTCCCGAACGTGCACTTCTTCGGGGCCTGTTTTGCCATTCTCACTGCGTTTTCCAGACAGGACAGGGCCACTTCCCCCGCCGCTGCTGCCCTTTTTGTGACCAAGTGTTGAACCGTCGCCAGATGGATGGTATTTGAAAACGGTATCCATTTCGTCGTGCTCCAGGCGACGCACCGTGCCGATCGCGAGGCCGAGCTTGACGCCAAAGTGCACCGGGGCACTCACGGGCTCCAGCACGCGCAGCCAGAGCACGATACAGCTCTCTTGTATGCCAATGTGGAAGCTGATGGGGTTGTTGACGCTGCTGCCGCCGGCGGAGAAGCTCGCCGCGAATGCGCCGACGCCGCCGCCGGTGCCGGTGCCTCCGCCGCCGGTGCTGCTCGTCGTCGTCGCCGCAGTAAAGTGCTGCGCGGGGCAGGAGCTCGTCTGCCACGTCGGGTCCGTTTCGGTGAGGGGTCGGCCCTTGAGCAGCGCGGTGGCCTGGTCGAGCGACTCGGCGAGGAGGGTGAGGGAGGAGGCGAGCGTTGCGGCGTCGGGCGACCGCTCTTGGCTCAGCGTCACGTCGAGGAGGCCGACGGCCTGAGTGAGGTGCGTGTAGAGCAGCTCGAGGGCGGGAATGTAGATGGGCTGATGGGGGGAGATAGTGAGGGACGTGGTCGACGTGGTTCGGAGCTGGAGGTTCAAGGTCTGGGCAGGAGTTTAGCGAACTGGCGCTGTCGATTGGCGCGGGGGCTTGCAGACTTACGCCCTTGACGATGCGGGTTCCCACGCGGGTAATCGTACCCTTGACCTTTTCGTTGCGCGGCGTGCTCATGACGAGCGTGCTGCCCGGGTCAATGGGTGCGAGCAGCGCATAGCAGTCCTCGAGGCCGTGCTTGAGGTCCCGACAGACGTCGAGACTCTCCGACGTTATCCATTCGAGCTCATTCTTCTGAAGTCGAATTAGCATCGTGAGCAAGAAAATAGAGTGACAGATTGTAGGAGATGATGATAAAAGGAAAAACGTACCAAGGTTTCTGCTATTCGAACCTTGAGCTCCTCGGGGGAGATGGGTGGCCAGATGTCTAGAGACATGGTGTCCGGAAGACGTGACGGCGAAGAAAATCACCAAGGGGGCTAAGGAGGCGGCTGCAGCGCGGCGCGGGCAGCCATTTCCCTTTATCACTGGTGGTTGCGACAATAGCCAGGCGAGGAAGCTGTTGATGCGAAAGGTTAGAGTTAGAGCTTGCGACGGAGCCAGATTATCGTTGAGCAAGGTGGGCCCAGGTGACGTGACGTGGGGTCAGCCGTGGAAGCGCTTGACGGCATATATCTGGGGGAAATAACACTATAAGCTCTATTTCGAAGGTTATCTTAATTTTTTCTAAACATCTCATTTCTTTAACCTTCTATATTTGTTTTCGAGGCATCATAAGTAACTTAGGGCAAGGTGTAATAGTCGTTACTAGATCAGGTAGGGATAGGAATAATAGTAGGAGGTAAAGTCAATCTACGGAAAATGTGTACCACGTGCCAGGCAGCCCGACTGGATATAAGATAATATGTTTTATTTACTCCTTTTCATCCTTCAGGCTACATGTCAACATTCGCCAAATACAGCGGCCACTCAATTCCTCGTATCAAATTAGGGAATAGAAGAGATATTATAAGCCTTGTACTAGGCTTTTTTCCCTCAGCCACACTCTGGCACTATGTTTCCTCGGCGTGTGGTCCTAACTCGCACGAACAGCAGGCTAGTTTTGCAGACGCAGCTCAGGAAGTTTGCCTCCAAGAACCTCTCACCTTTGGCTCCGGGTATTAACAAGGGGATGAGATACACTGCAATTGCCGGTGTCGTCGCCACGCCATGGAATGATGGCAACCAGTGGATGACCTGGGCTGTTTTCGACGGACATGCAGGTTGGCAAACTGCAGACTTACTAGAGAAGCAACTCCTACCCCACGTACGACATAGCTTACTTAGGCCAGGTCAAGTCAGCATTGCCCGGAGGATCCGTACCTGACGAAGTTATCCGGCACGCTATTACCACAGCGTTTGTTAATCTCGACGATTCTATCATCAATACAGTTCTGGACACGGCTCAGAGCAAGGAACTGCTGCAAGACAAGATCAAGAAACTGGCCCCAGTTCATGCCGGTTCATGTGCTCTGCTATCATTATATGATCCTGTTACAAGCAATTTGCATGTGGCATGCACTGGAAATTCAAGAGCAGTTTTGGGACAAATGTGGACAAACGGCAAGTGGGAAGCGATACCGTTATCAGTGGATCAAACCGGTAGCAACAAGGAAGAAATTGCCAGGCTCAACAAGGAGCACCCGGGCGAAGAAAACATTATCAAGAATGGCCGCGTTTTAGGCATGGTGGTCTCTTGAGCTTTTGGCGATGGTCGGTGGAAGTTGCCTTTGGACTTTCAGCTCGACGCGGTGCGGAAATTCTACGGTATACCGCCCTTAACGCCGACGGACGACTTTCGAACTCCGCCATATCTGACCGCTGAGCCTGTTGTGACAACCACTGAGATCGATCCCAGCAAACAAACGTTCTTGATCATGGCGACAGATGGCCTGTGGGATATGCTCTCCAGTCAGCAGGCTGTCGACCTGGTGGGCCAGTGGGTGGATTCACGGGTGCCAGGGGACAGCAACAGCAAACGGGAGGCAATTTACGAACCATTCGATTTTGGTCAATTTTGGAAGGGAGTGAACTGGAAGTTTGTTAGGAGTAGAACGACAAACCAAGATGACAACGCCGCCGTGCACCTCACGCGTAACTGCCTTGGCGGAAACCATTTTGAGTTGATAGCAGGCCGGCTAGCCTTCAGCC
Organism: Beauveria asiatica; assembly: GCA_038367545.1. Taxonomy (NCBI): domain Eukaryota; kingdom Fungi; phylum Ascomycota; class Sordariomycetes; order Hypocreales; family Cordycipitaceae; genus Beauveria; species Beauveria asiatica. Next base: position 86,085 of record JAAHCF010000024.1, on the reverse strand, counting down.
CTCCCTTTTCCCGGCGTGTACGAGATGATATCACTGTGCAGGTTGCATTCTTTAACTCGAATATTTGATGAGTTAGAATTGAGGCTAGTCACCTAGTGCTTGAGTTGAGTTGTTTATTGAAGCATTTTCTAGCTACGCATAGCATAGTAAAAAGTCAGCTAGTAAAATATAGAGCACTTTCATGTTCTAACTAATCTATCTAGCTTATACGTATACGCTAGAAAAGGAGGGGTGTCCTCCCTGTGCTTAGAAGTCTAGACACGATGCCCGGCTTTAATTATATCACCGTTGACACTGTCCCGAGATGGTGTGAATTGCTAGTAAGCCTGACACGTGTTACGGGGCGGCGTATGTAAAAGGGGATCTATCCCTGGCATGACCTTTGTTAGTGATAGGGCCTATGTTAGTGGCAGGATCTATCTATATTAGGAATATAAGGCTATGTTAGGGAATAGGGTAATGTCTACAATTTCTCAAGTACCTATCTTTTCTCTCTAGCACCTATCAACATACCCAGCCGGCTGACGAGAGTAATAGCGAGAGTAATAGGGGGGGTGTGGGCGAGAGTGCTAGCGAGCGCACCAACGAGAGCTTACTCGTCAACCCAATCGCTGGCTGACTCACTGGTTGGTTAGTCGATAGGCTTGTCAACGGACTTCTTAATGGAATTATTAATGGAATTGTGGATAGAAGATAGGATAGACTATTGCTCACTCCCTACTGGCTGCTGGCTACGTGTAAACCGCTGTCTATAGACCTATAAATATTATATACTCTCGTATCACCTGCCTCTGCAATGTGAGCAATATTTCTGCCTCAATTCTCACCACATAACTATCTATACTTTCCAGCCCTGATTCCCGCCTTTGAAGGACACTACCCCGCTTTCTTTTATGCCTATAAGGTATAAGACTATGCGACTGCTTCGAGTGAGATATATAAGAGGATTGATTTACTATGAGGGTATCAATAGAACCTGAGAACCTTGACCTCTGTCTAAAGACTGAAATGAACACATTAATTAGGTACGTATACTTGGCACTTAAGTATGTATTCTCTGCTAATATGATATAAGAGCGATTATAAGTACACTACCACACTCTATAGACTCACCGCTCCTATAGTAATCTATACTAAATTAATACGCCGTGTATTATTAGACCTAGGAAGATAATAACTATAGTATAGTTATAAATATATAAGCTTAATTCTTACTAGTTAGTACTTGTGAGATTCTAGCTACTTATAGCTATATATAATGATGGCTTAATCCTAATCTATAGTTAGTCTATTTCTTAGGTAGTAAGTTAGGTTTAGATGCTATAGAGTAGCCACTTAAGTAGTATCTTTAGCGTAAGAAATCGTTAAGAGTAAAGCTCTTAAAACTAATTACTTAGAATTACTTAGATTAATTAGTAGAGATCTAGACTACCTAGCTATAGGAATACCTCTTCCTTAAGTACTTATTTATCTCTCTACTATAGCTTAGCTTATAAGGCTTATCTAACTATCTAAATAATCTTATGTAGTTAGATTATCTTAGTGATCTAATAAGCTATTATATAACCTTATATATAAACTAGGCTGCGGGCGTACCTGCCCTAATGGCCCGGCTTAGCCCCGCATCTATATAGTAGCGTTTGTAATATAATACCCCTCCTCCTTTAGTCTTATCCTTAAGGCTATTAAATAGGCTGGCTAAGTAGTAGGTGGCTTCTCCCTCCTATATTAATATATGCTATTATATCTAATTATATCTTAAGACCTCCTGTGCGATCCTGAAAACCTTCCCGTAAGACGGATAAATAAAACGCCCTTCTTAAGTTAATAATTAGAAATCTAGTTAATATGCCTGTATGCTTATTCTGTAAAGAATAAGGCCTTTAGAACTATAAGGCGTCTGACGCGGACTTATCTTAATGTTTTAAGTATATTTGTCTTAACTGGTCTTATTATGATATAAATCCTCTTACTCCTTAGTAGCTTCGTCGTATTAGTACCTAGCACTAAAAAGCTAAATCTGAATTAGAGGCTACTAAAGAAGAGCTTAAAAAGGTAAGCGCTAAAGTGCGCTGCTTATGAAAATAAAAGAAATTATAGTTTAAGAAAATAATATGTGTAATAGCGCGTAGTATTGATAATGTTAAAGAATTAGAGTGTGTAGAATGGGAGGAAGTGGAATAGCTTTAGAAGACTATAGGGGTCCTTCTTACTCTTTCTGAGGATCTAGATCCTGCTCTAGTTTATTCTTTAGATGCTAAGTTTGGTATTAAGTCGTTAGATAGTACTTATGTGATTAATTAGGATGTGTTTCTTAGGAGTGGAACTGTTTAAGTAGAATTAAATAATTTGTGAGATTTTTGATTAGTTCTTAGGTGTTTTTAGTATTTAGGTATCCCTTCTATTTAACGAGATAATAACGATTTTTAATATTCCCTTGTACTTTAAGTATCCTCTTGACTTTATATTCATTAGTATTATTAACTGTAATTCTTATAGTGAGTATAAAATTATCTGGTGCTTTCTCTAGTAGTAATATATAAAATATTAGGTGGACTCTTATTCTGTCTAGTAGTAATAGTTTATAGTTAGTGTTTGATATTTTTCGTTTAATAAGGAATAGTCTAATTTTCTTCTAGTTGAGTTTATTGCTAGGTTACTTTGTTTTAATATTTTTGCGGATAAGGTATACTTTATATCCCTCCTTTAGGATTAGCGCTAGTAATCTCTTTTTATCTGTATAATATTTTATTTAGTTTTATAGAAATATCTATTCTTATTATAAGTGTTTTTATACTTCTGTAATTATTTCTACGTGTATAGTTGCTGCTAGCGTATTTATAATACGTGCCACGTGTATATTAATAGTAGGGTTAAATCTATAGTTCGCCTTAAATAGTGACATCTTTATATTATCAACCTTAGAGCTATTATAAGCCTATTATATAAGTAGTAGCTATACTACCTAATTGTCTTATCGGTAGTTAATATAGCTCTATAGGTACTATTCTAGTATTTAGTTTAGAATCTCTATCTAACTATCTGTCTATAGGTGGAATGCTGTAGATAAGCTTTACTTAATCTATATAGTTTCTATTAGGTATTTCTAAAAGTTAGACGTAAATAACTTATTGCGATCTGATATAAGCTTTATTAGTAATCTATATTATATAATAATAGTTTTAAAGAATATATATGCTAAGTCTTTAGCGTTACTTAATTCTATATAGGGAATATAGTAAGCGTACTTTATAAGTTTATCTATAATAACTAGGATATTATTATAAACTACTCCTATTATAGGTTCTTTTAACTTTAGTAGTTTAACGATAAAGTCTATTATAACTATTTACTATACTTATTTAGGTGGTAGTATCGGCTATAGTTCCCTATAAGGTGCGTGTTATAATACTTTCGCTTTTTTATATATATTGCATTTATCTATAACTTACTATACTATTTTCCTACTTTCTAGGAAGTTATATGATCTTCTTAATCTATTAATCGTTTTCCCTACACCCTAATATCTATGTAATAGGTGTTTATATATTTCTTTAATAAGCTACTCTTAGAGTGTACTAGGAATATACTAATATTTATTATATAAGAAGGTTTCCTCTTTCTTAATTAAATGCGGTTTTATTTCCTAATTATCTAGGTAGCTGTCTTTCTTAATGTGTGATTCGATTCGTCACATCTAAGTATTATCTGGCTTTACTCTCTAAGTTATACTAAGTTCCCGAGTGCCTAGTACTAGGTTTCCACTCTTATTATACTTAAGTATTAGATATTTAATTAGTATTCCTTCTGATTTTAAATCTTCTCTTTAGCTAAGAGTATCTACTCTGCTATTAAGTATCCCTTTTTAATATAGAATCTTAAAGTTATAGTCTATAAGGGTTTCGTACTACTATATTTGTTGTTTATTAAGTTCTTTCGTGGTAGTAAATAAGGTAAGGTTCTTATAATCTGAATAAACCTTAACCTTATAATTTACGCCTACTAAATAGTGTTACTATTCTTTAAACGCTTAAATAATAGCTATTAGTTCTTTATTGTATATACCGTAATTTAATTCTAGTCCGTGAAGTTTCTTTAAAAGGAAAGTGACTAGATAGAGTTATCCTTCTTCGTCTCTTTATCTAAGCTACCCTCTGACTATAAAGTCTAAGGCATTAGTTTTAACTTTAAACGGTTTATTTAGGTTAGCCGTAATTAGAACTAGTTCTTCTAAGATCCTTTCTTTCAAGGTCTAGAAAGCTTCTTCTTCCTTTTTAGTCTATTCGAAGGTTTTATCCTTCTTTATAAGGTCTATTAGTAGAATAGTGATTTCTCTGAATTTACGTATAAAGCGTTAGTAGAAGTTCGTAAATCTAAAGAATCCTCTAACTTCTCTAACGTTAGTTAGTGCTAGCTAATTTCAAACGTCTTTAATTTTTAATAGACTTATCCTAATATATCCTAGGGTAATTTTATATCCCAAGAATTCGACTTTCTACTAGTAAAACTTACTCTTTGTTGGTTTAACTAGTAGATTATTATCCTGAAGTACTTAGAGTACCTTATACACGTGTTTCTTATATTCCTTAAGTATATTAGAATAGATAAGGATGTTGTTAAGATAAATAACTATAAAGTTATTAAGTTATTTTTATAACACGTTATTAATTATAGTCTAGAAGGTAGCTAGTGTGTTAGTAAGACTAAAAGGCATTACTAGATACTTAAAGTGTCCTCTTATAGTTTAAAAGGCAGTTTTCCACTTATGACCATCCTTCATACGGATAAGGTTATAAGCCCCTTTTAAGTTAAGGGTGGTAAACTATCTAGCTTATCCTACCTTATCTTGTATTTCCGTGATAAGCGGTAATAGGTATTAGTTCTTAATTATAATATCGTTTAGCTAATGATAGTTAATATATAGTCGTAGCTTCCTATTACGCTTTGGTACCCACAGGATCGGATATCCTACTAGGGATTTAGAAGGTCATATATAACCTTTTTATAGTATTTCCTCTAAATACTCCTTAAGTGCTTTATCCTGCTTAGGGTTTTAGGGATATATCTTTTAGAACCTAGGTTCCTTACCGGGCTAGAGTTTAATCTTATAGTCCTAGCGTAAATACTCTAGTAGTCCTATTTCTAGCTCTCTGCTAAATAGCTTACTATACTTTAAGTATTCCTTAGGAATCTCCGTTATACTAGCTTTTGATTCTTAGGCAATCACATATATTCCTTAAGATTAGTCTTAATTTAATTAGGGTGCCTTCTTCTTTTAGCTACTCTTACTATTATAATCACATCTTAGTGTATCCTACTAAAGTTAGCCTATTCTCTAGTTAACTCTAGGATTACTCGCCTGTAACTAAGGTAACCCTAATATAATGTTGTGTTTTAAGATCACTATAATATCTAAGGATAATGTGTGGTTTATGCTGAAAATAGAGATAGGAAGTTACGCGGTTTCCTAATCTACTATGCTTTAGCTATACTAAATGTCATTTCCTTCTATATTTATAAGTTAGTAGGGCTCGTCTTTCTTTTTCTAGGGTAGTCGTAATCTATTAATAAGATTTAGTAAGATATAATTTCCTAATACTCCACTATTAAGTATTACCCTAACTTTTATTCCTTTAATAAGGATATTAAAGGTAAGGTGTTTATTACTATTAACATTCATAGCGTATAGAGACCTATTAGATCTCTGTTAAAGAGTTGGTCTTACTAGTGATGATGGCTGTTATTTCCTGATTTCTCTTCTTATTCCTTTTATTCCCTTTATTCCTCTTTTCTTCGTTATTATCGACTCTATATTAACATATTAGAGCTTTCTTAGTAATCACTTAATCTACTAGCTATATTAATTAAGTTTAGGCTAGGCGAACTACTTATAAGTATACTATTTCCTTTATTTATATATCTTAATAATATAGTATAGATAGTATATGCGTTCTTATCCTTAATATAGTAATCTTCCTTAGAATTCTTTATAAGGGTAATAAAATCCCCTTTTCTTTCTTTAATTTTCTAGTGTCGAAGTTCATATTCGTTAAAGATTTCGTTTTATAGATTAAAACTTAGAAACATTTAATATTCTAGTTTCTTCTATAGGTGTCGTCTACACTTATTAAAAGGGTAAGAAGCCTATAAGAGTATTATGTGATCTCGGTTAGTAACACTAAGTTCTAAGAGCTTTAGGTTAGTCTTATAAATCCATATTTCTTAATTCGTTAGTAGTGCTATTAGCACCGTAGGGTCTAAAACATCTATCCCGTGAATAGCCACTATCTCGAGTTCGCTATTCCTAAAACGGGATTATCCTTTAATAATATAGCTATTAGATAATAGTGCTATTAGTATATAAGTAAACCCGTCTCTTATATCTAATTCCGTAATTACAATAGTATCTTCTCCTTCTAGTATTAGCTAAGTCCTAAAGTCCTAATCTTTATTAGACGTAGGTTCTTTATTATAATTTATAAACTGATTAGTGTCTAAGAAGTATTCTTTACTATTAGCTATACTAATATTTTAGATAAGTAGATCTTTACGATAAGCTATACTAATTCCTTTTCCTTTAGTAACTAGCTTCTACTATTTCTTAGGTGCCCTACACTTATTTACGAAGTATCTAGCCTTCCCATAGTTATAGCATTTCTTTCCTTTTTCTTTTCTAGTAATATTAAGTTCTATTAGACCTAGGTAAGTTCTGTAAGCCGTAGATCTATTTTAGCGTTTACTAGTATTTGCCTAATTATGTTATAGAGGGTTACCTCGGTAGCTTATTCCCTTTCTACTACGTTTAAGTTATCTAGTATAGAGATAATTATTAATCTTAATGATTTTCTTAACGAACTTATTAAAGTTATTAGGTTAATCTTCTTTAGCGATTTCATCCTTTATATCTTCTTATAGTCTATTATAAAAAAGTTCCATCTAACTATTATTATCCTAGTTAATCTTAGTAGTGATACGTCTAAACTCACGTGTATAATACTAAGTAGACCTAGTCTACTTTAGGGATTTAAGTTTACATATCACGGTTCGAACCTTATCTAGGTCTCTAAATGTAGTCTATAAAACTTCTTTAAAGTTTTTATATTTCTTAAAGATTTAAGTGGTCTTATTATTAGGTTCCTTATTATTAAGGTAGTCCCTAAGAGTTAGCTCCCACTATTCTATTACCTTACCTATAAGAAGGTTTCTAATATAAAGGATCTTTATAGATTCTTTATTAATAAAGTTATTAACCTTTAGGTAGGCTTTCGCCTAGGTAAGAAAGGTGTGAATATCTCCCTTAGTTCTGTTAAACGTGTTAGGTTTAGGGAACTTAGGCATCATAGTCTTCTTCTTAGGTTCTGGTGCTGCCACTAGGGTTTTAAGTTTCATCTCCTCTAGCTACGCGTATAGGTATTTAATTTTAGTGTTTAAGTCTATAATCACACTTATAGGGTTAGTGGTATTTCCGCTTACGGTGGACATCGTGAAAGGTTAGCTACTTAAGGTTTTAAAGGTAACTCACTAAATAGGACTAATTAAAATATAATAATGGCTTAATCTTAATCTATAGTTAGTCTATTTCTTAGGTAGTGAGTTAGGTTTAGATGCTATAGAGTAGCTACTTAAGTAGTATCTTCGGCGTAAGAAATTATTAAGAGTAGAGCTCTTAAAACTAATTACTTAGAATTACTTAGATTAATTAGTAGAGATCTAGACTACCTAGCTATAGGAATACCTCTTCCTTAAGTACTTATCTATCTCTCTACTATAGCTTAGCTTATAAGGCTTATCTAACTATCTAAATAATCTTGTGTAGTTAGATTATCCTAGTGATCTAATAAGCTATCACGTGACCTTATATATAAACTAGGCTGCGGGCGTACCTGCCCTAATGGCCCGGCTCAGCCCCACATCTATACAGTAGTGTTTGTAATACTATATATAGGCTATATATAGTTATATATAGTATATAAACCTACTTAGTTAGAACTAGCTATTCTATAAATATAGTAAATTTAAATGAAAAATTTTTATTACTAATAAAAAGAAAAAAAATATTATATTTATTAGCTATTTATATTAAAGTAAATAAAATTAACTAGATTAAGTAAGTCTAAAAGAGTATATTAATTATAGTATATATATATTACTATATTATACTAGTATAGTACTAGTAAGATATTACGTGTACCTTTCTCCCTAGTAAAATGTTACTATATACCTAGTAATACTCTAGGTTATCTATAAGTACTTTTCGACGTTTGCCTAAATTTAGACTTAAATCTGGAAATGCTAGATAATTTCCGCCGCGATACATTTCTTTCTACCACTCACATTATCTTACAGTGGTTTATTAGCACGCTCTCTCAAAAGAAGCCGTCGAAATCGCCACGTTCACCTTGATTCACTCAGCTGCCCTGCAAAAGTTTTGTGGCCTAGGCAAAATTTGTCACCATGACAGGCAACGATAAAAAGGCAGCAGCAACACAGGGACAAAGGAGGACCATCGGATCTGCTACAAAGCTGGACCCTATTCCTCAAGGTAAGGCTCCCATCCCCTCAACTCATTTACCATCAAAATATTTCCACAAAACGTTTGCTGACAAGATTTTTTGTCCCCCCCCCCCTCCCCTTAGGATCCACGCTGCGCAAGCGACCGCTCATCCGGCGGCCCCTGCCAGCTTCCTCCAAGGACCGCATCATTTACGTGTCGTCGAGCACGCCCTTCATGTCGGCCGTGAAGCGCGCGCGCAAGCAGCTAGACCGGTCGCTCAAGTCGGTCGGCAGCTCGCAGGCCGCGCGCAAGAACGCGTCGCTGCACGCGCGCATTGAGAGCCTGAAGCGCGACGTCGAGCGGGACGGCAGCGGCAGCGGCAGCAGCGCCAACGAGGCGTACGGCGCGTCCGTCACGCTCCTGGGTACCGGCAAGGCGGTCGAGAAGACGCTCGCGCTGGCGGGCTGGTTCGAGCAGCAGTCTGATTGCCGCGTGGCGGTCAGGACCCGGACCGTGGCGACAGTGGACGATGTCGTGGCGGGGGGGGAGCCGGGCGCGGCGGAAAGGGAAGAGGACGAGAGCAGGCTCCGCCGGCTGAGCTGCCTAGAGGTTGTCGTGAGCTTGAAGTGACTCCGCCGAAACCCTGCATCGATGGGAGCTGGATGTGAACCTTGACGTTAGTGGCCACTACGAAGAAAGGATTTGCGGGGCAAGCCACGCTCGCAAGTATTTTGAAACTTGCTTCAATGGTCCCAGCGAGAAAATATCTCGCACTCGAGGGGTTGGCGGACTAACTAACAGTTGATGGCGCGGAATTTGTGCTCGGCAGAAGCGGATCTTTCGGAGTCCACGGAGCTTCCGAGGGCCTAGCGTTTCTTCAATCTCTCGACAGGTCAGCTAAACGCCGTTGCTGGTGACTTTCAGAATTCAAATATTCTCCGATAGGCCGTGCCGTCTCCGGAAGCTAAGATGATGCGAACCTATTTTCGGACATAGGGCTTTGCGTCTGATGTCCGCACGGGCGGGCCGCCATGGAGACAGAGGAATGAGCAATCACAAAATGCAGAGCGATGGGTAGTTTGCATTTGCCGTTGTATTGTGGGCATTATTTCTACATGGTATCGCTGATGGGAACAAAATTCGTATGCTGAAAAAAAAAGGCGGATGAGAAGACAAAAGACAACAGAAACTTCGGGGCAATCTTCTTGTCCGTAGGACCTTGCCGAGGCGCCAATATGCAAATGCAACCACATATCCAAAAACTCCAAACCCATGAAGCGAAGCCTTACAAATTACCATAGATGAGTAAATGGTAATGAGAAACCGAAATATAAAAAAAATGTCGAGACACTAGAACCTGTCCCAAGATACCATAACGCCGAGTGATGATGAAAAGCAAACAAAAGAAAGATTTCGTCATCGCTGAGTGGGGGTCGGTGTTTACGTGACGCGGAAAGCACTGCAGAATAGTTAGCTAGGCAGGCTTGAGAGACATGAAAATAGTACGAAACGTACTCGATGATGAGCTCATCACCCTTCCAAACGCCGCTGGCAACCCAGAGCCCGCAGTTGACGAGCTCGGCGTAGCGCTTGTCGGCCGCCTTGACGGTGCAAAACATGCGGAAGCTGTACTGGCGAGGATCAATGTCCTTGGCCTTGCGCGGGCTCAAGAGGACGTCGAGAACGTTGCAGGGGCCCGAGAGGGAGCCACGCGTGCGCATCTCAAAGCTGTGGGGATTTAGAATGTTAGCCGCCTGGGGAGGAAGCAAACATGGCAAAAGTAACAATCGTTGCCAGGTAGCAAATAACATACACGGCGGGAGCAGCCTCGTCTGTCTGCAGGACAAAGGCGCCTTCGACGATGCGGATTGGACGAAAGCCGCGGGCCTGACCCAGGTCATATCCACCAGCCTGTGTGTTGTCTCGGTGTTAGTGGGCAACGCGGCAGCACGGCAAAGGCAACAAGGCGATTGCTTGAGAAGGAGTGGACAGAAAAAAGGCGTACCAGAACGCGGCCGTTGCCAAAGGTGCCGGACCACTTGCCGCTGGTGACGGTGATGATTTCCTTGTGGACCCTGTTTTCGGAGCGCGACAGCTCGGGGTTGAGGGCGACGGCGATGCGAAAGTCAAACTCGAGGGCCGGTATGGGGAAGAGCAGGTCGGGACTGGGAAAGTGGTCGAGCGAGCGCTTGGAGATTTCCTCGATGCTCCGTGACGTCGGGCAGACGCTGTCGGCGGAAAGAGTCATCTTGTTAGTGGGATTTGGAAAAGAAGCCAAACGGGGAATTCGATTCCCCCCGACCGACTTGTGCTGCAAGATTAACGTACCCCATCAGTCGAGGATCTAGCCCCGAGTCGTCGACTTTGCGCTTCTTCTGGCAGGGTTGCGACGTCGATGTCGAGGACGGCGTCGATGTCGAGGGCGCGCCGGCAACGGCAAAGGCAGTAGACAGGCAGGCGCTGCCGTCCCAGCCGAATCCTAGAGCGTCCTCGCCTTGTCGGCTGGTGCCATCGTTGGCGGAACTGGTGACGGGGGTTGGAGCGTCGGTGCCTTGGGAGTTTGTAGGGGCCGACGAGGCGTCTGTGTCGGTCGCCATGACGGTTTCGCTATGTGTGTGTAGAGGTGAAGGAATCGACAGGAAGGCGCGTTCTCTGAGGGAAAGATACAGGCCCGCCACCAATGTTAAATGAATGCGGACTTGTAATGTTGGTTTCGGGGAACAGTGTTTGAGGGCTGTATAAAGGTGGGCGCCTCTTCAGTGACGGCTGCGACGGGAAGTGGGCTGTGTATAAGTAAGTCCGAGAGTGGTATCGCCACTAGATGGTTGTATTGGACGGTGTTAAGATGCTGAGGATAATGGTATGGTAGCTGTGGCCGTCCCAGCTTCCGATGTCGACCCGAAGCGATGAGATGAAGATGTATTTCGATGCCAGTCGATGTTATTGGGGGGGAAGAGTATGAGCTGAAGGAGGAGGAGGAGGAAGCTGTGAGGCCTTGTGGTTTGTGGCTGACCCGTCATGCGGCGGGCATCAAGGCGCTTTTGTGTAAAAGGAACGACGGCGACGAATAGAAGGGAAAGCGGAGCCTCCTTCTCTCTCTCTCCCAGGTGTGTGTCGGGTGTCTTGTCGTCGTGCTTGGGGTGCGCCTCAGCAGGGCCCTGGGCGTGGTCAAAGTAGGAATGAAGAGCGAGCGAGTGTGGTGCGTATGCGCATATGCTGGGGACAGGCCACCAAAAGGGGGGATGGTGGGTGGTGGGCGGACTTCGGGGAGGCCAAAGCCGGTGAGACGGCTGGGGGGGGACAAACGAGAATTAGAATTAGAATGCGCTGCGCTGCTTTCTCCGTCTCTCTCTTGGCCTATTTCAGTGGTCGCTAGGGCGTCGCGATTGACAAGAAATAGAGAGGTGAGCAAACCCCACTGAAAAAGGCTAGGCAAAGAAGCGTGGCCAGCAGGGGGGGGGAGGGCGTGTGTTCCTCGCTCGAGTTCTCCCGAGCAAGGGCGTGGGCGGCTGATGACGATGATGATGAGCGAGGAGGGCGTGCGATTGTCCAGCCTGCAGCTTGGTGCAGGGGAATAAAGGAATAGTCAGCCCAACAAAGGGACCACACTGGACTTTTATATGGGTGTGTGTGAGCCTGTGTTATCCTGACTTATTAGTTAGACCAAGTCTCCTTGTGTAGATTGGGTTTCCCGGATTTTAGATGGTAAAAGCGGGAAAATCTCTACCTAGCGGCGCGGAAAAGGTCCAAGAATGAAGATGGGGGAAGGCAGTATATTAATTACGAGGAATCAGTTGCGGTCAATAAAAGCAGACGACGATAAAGTCTGAAGCAGCTCCCACTTAAATGTAAAAAAAAAAAAAGATGTTTTATAACTGGCTCCCTTTATGTGCTCCTTTGCTGCGTTGGTCAAGTTCCGTTGTTTTTCTAGTGGTTGGGTGACTTGTGGACTGATGTCTGTCGAGTGGTAAGATTTCTCTCCCCAGCTCCCTTCCTGCTCAGAGTCCTCATAGTCAAACTCGGACGAGCGGTGCAAATTGTGGCTTGGGAGTTGATGGTCTACCAGGTTCAAAGAATGGGGTGCAGGAGCAACAGACAGGGGAGGGGGGGGTTGGCATGCGCGACTATTTACACAAAAATCTAGATGGACAGAGAGGGCTGTCTGTCTCATGCAACACATTTGCCAGAAAGAAGGAGGATGCACGCATCATGGAGGCGCGACGCAAGGCAGAAGGCGATAAGAATTCGGTTTGTTGCGAGACACACAATATCGGGTCTCGATCTCCGAGGCCCGGGGCGTGATTCCGCCATCCATACTCCCTGGTTTTCTAATCAAAGAGAATAATAAAGGCAGGTGCAAACGCAGGTGCAAACGGAGCTGCAAACGGAGCTGCAAACGCAAGCAGAGGATAAACAGGGTCGCCAAGGCCAGCAAGTAATAGTGGTTACACTTGGCGGTGTTGGCAGGTAATCATGTTGTCATGTAATCAGATAAGGCAAGCTTCTCCAATTATTTCGAGACACATCAAAGGAAAAAAAAAAAAAAAAAAAAAAAAAAAAAAAAAGGACAAAAGAGGCGACATTCAAGTCGCCTCAGGCCAGATTTGTTGCGTGGTCCTCAACAACCAGTTGATGGGACGAGTTATCGTTGGACGCCCCTGTGGTACCGTCATCCCACGGGATTCTGAGAAAAGTGGCCAAATACAAGGACGAGTGGAACGATTGGTGGGCGGACATGGGAAATCCGGAGCAAGCCTTTTCAGTTTCCACCGCGAATAACAAATAATTACTGGCAGTTATTAATATTGATAGGGGAGGAGGAGACGGATGCTGACGTCTCCGCATGGTTCGTCAAGTTTTTTTGATTGCCAGATCTCTCTCAATTTGTGTGCCCAGTTCCCTGCGAGATCATCAGGCTCACACACACACACACACGCACATACACATACACACTCACACACACACACACACACACACGCACACGCACACGCACACAAGACGCATGTTGACAAAGGCAAGCAGCAAGGGGCAAGTTAATACGCAGACAGGCATTATTAATGTAGGAAAACTTTGAGACTTGGCCCATGAATTGCTAGCGTTGGTGCTCGCGGCGCCGGAGTCCGTCGGGACGCCGGAGTCGTCGTCGGCTGAGAATGGCTTGCTTTATTATTTACTTGGTACCTGCGCTTTTGGGCCTTGCTGGTCCGAAAACTCCGGGGCAGCTGAGAGTACGGCTTGTTGTATTTTGTTTGACGGTTCTTTATTCTCCTATCTTCTATGGCAGGCGTTTCTTCTTGGCAGGATTGTTGTGCTGGTAGTTTTGCTTGGTCATGGCTGAGGAATGTCATGTTGCATCCCAACCAATGCCATGCCGCGTTGGCTTCGACGTCGCTTTTTACACTACCTCTCAGCTTTGCCCACTTTGGGGGACATGGGGTCCAGGGCTGCAAGTTTGAGAGCTGATTTGAAATCAGCCACTGAACCACTTGTTTGCGAAGCTGTGCATGGCTTGCTTAATTCGTCTACACCTTATTTTGACCCATCCCATGCCCGTGACGATTTGTCTTTGTATTGTCTCGGAGAGCGAGCATTCTTCTTCTTCTACTTCTTTTTTTTCTTGCGGGTTTTGCAGTGCCATGCTGCACATCTTTCCCTACCCATTTTTTTCTATCCAATGCTCTCATCATGGTACCATGGTGCTTACGGCCCGGGGGAGGACCTGGGGCTTATTAGGTTGGCCAGCGGGTGATGAACTGATATGACACAGCGCTGGAGAACTGCTCTGCTAAACCCCAAATCGGCAACACCGTACCTGTTATAATAGGTACCCAAGTTACCCAACCTTGCCAACAACTTATAGGGCGCGTACCCGCACTGGAGGAGGGGTCAACCCGCCAGACAGGGCCTACGGACGACAGTTGTGTCTCGAGTCTCTTATTATTACTCGCTCTTCCGATACCCCAGCATGACCATGTCGGTGTGAATAAGCAGATTTTGAAGAAAATCGTCTCAAAATTCCCTCCCCTTGTTTCTATTTTTTTTTTTTTTTTTCAAATAAAGTGGCTTACTAACTCAACATTGGGTTCGGCCGACTAACATGGCCACAATTCCGGCAATGTGCCAGGTCACTGTTGCAGAAAAGGAGTACATGAAAAAGAGTCATGTCAGTGGCGGTTTGATGATAAAGGAAGCATGATAGACACACGTTGCATTCTCGATACTGACTCGATGAAATTTCTATTCTGGGCTGCCACGGACACAATGCGCAACTTGTTTTCTCGGACAAGATGATTAAATAACTCGAATGTCCTCGCAGTCGTGTCCGGAACTCCGAGGGTGATGCAACATAACAGCGTGGCGTCTGGAAATGAGACAAGAGCGCCACGGGTTCTCGAGATCCGGCTCCGTAACATTAATATCCGTTTGGCAGATCAAACTTCGGCCCCGGTGCACAAAGCCGAACCCCAAGTACATGCTAAAAAAAAATATTTTTTTTCTCTTTTTTTTTTCTTTTTTTCTTCTCTTTTTTCCTCTCGAGTCGCTCTTTCCCTTTTTGGACATTGGGTGTTTGTACCAGTCGTAAACCCCTCCGCCTGACACGCGAGCGCGCACATTATGACTGTCAAGGAGGGGTTAAAACAGGGCAATTTGCGTCACTGCCCGACCTTACGAGCCATGGCAAGATTCTTAGCAACACACAGATACGTTGCAGCGTGTAATAAAGGGGTCCCGCTATACAGATTATTACTAGGTATTCGTAGCGTCACTGTCAGGGCTAGCCACGGAGATGCTGCTCACGTACGGATAAGGTTGGTCCCAACAAACACCACTTTACAGATTTTTAGTGCAACTAATTAAAAATGAAAAGACCCCTGGGCTCCGCAATCCGCAGGGCAAATGACAGTGCCATCATTACCAGGAATTATCATTATTCTCCCTCAATGTTGGTGGCGGCTCGCTGCAAGACCAGCAGCAGGCAGGCTCGACCACACCACCAAGAATACCCCCTCTCGGGGGTGGCGTTGTCCAGGCTTCTTGGCCCAATGTAACCCTCGATCAGCCCCAGCGGCAGCCATAACCTGGTCCTTGCTCGAGCTCGAACCCTTGTGTGCAAACGTCCATGATCAGTGAAGCTGTTGCCATTATTACAGATACAGAGTACTCGGTATGATTTCAGGCCTTGTGGGCAACGGTTCGGAATAAAGTTGCTTGGCTGACTTTTATCTTGCGCAACGCAAACATGGCCGTTTGTTTCAACTGTCCGTGGGCAACGCACCAGAGATGACCCGGCCTTGCATGCCCACAAACTTATTTAGTAGCCCTTCAGCCGCTCCCTCCCTCATGCTCTCATTGGTTTTGTTTGAGTGGCTGAAATAGTTAGGCCGCACACCTGGATGCAGCTCTCCTTTTCAGCTCCGCTCCCAACTTGGAAGTTGCGAAACGATTCGTATCCCGAGGGCCAAACTATGCTGTGTATAAAGTCCGCAACGACTGTCGATGGCTGTCCCAGGCAAGGAGAGGAAAATTGGACAGCGATACCGAGTAACTATTTAATAAATAAGCATTGCTTTTTTTTGGGGGGGGAAGACGAGTGATACTAGTAGTTGACTCGTCCTCCTTCCCCTTCCTTCTCTTGCTTCTTCTGCTCGGTCTCTCCCGCTCCCGCTCCCGCTCCGGGACGTGCTGTCCTTCACGTCTCGACAAGCAGCAAACCACGAGATTATCAGGAAGTGGGCAGTGCCTTTATGGCCCTTGTTAGGGAATAATCAGCATCCTCTCTCACACACGCGTCCTGCCAAGATGCGGGCGATCTGCGTTGTGATTCCTACTGGCCATTGGTAGGCCACAAAGGATTTATTTAAATTGATTGTGACTTGCTGATAATTCTCGCTTCTTGCTTCCATCTGCGAAAACGCCCGCATGCCCCTGCCGCCTCATGTGTGTACTGTAGCATACGAGGCTGAAGACGGCAGACATACACACCCCTCCCCTCCAGCCGCATGGAGGGCCAGTCGGCTGCTGTTACAGGGGCCAATGGAGATGGTTGAGGTCCAAGTATTAAATACATGCCTGGTTCACATTTGGCGAGAAACGCTCCTGCATAGTAACGGCTCGTGCACCGGCTGGCTCGTTTGTCTCCCCGAAATCGCACCCTTCTTGTCTCGATCTCCTAGACCGCCGGCGGGTATAGATGTCTAATACTCAGGTGCTCACGCGTCATCTTATTACCGGGCTCGTCTCGATTGCCGCTTGCCGTTGCGCCGAGTGCATCTACGAGCACGTACACGCCCGAAAAAGGCCATCAGAATAGAGAATAGCGTGAGTTAGTCCAACTTTTTAGACGAGTTTGCTAACTTATCATCTGGGTTACATGTGGCGCGCTGCGTTTGGACTGGCTGGTGCAGACTCCGAGCTCGCCCACCATATATTCAGCTCCGCAGTTGAGTGAGTGCAGGACCTAGCTGGATGGGGGGGCCCTGTGTGTGTCCTTCCGCTTGGGGGTTTTTTTTTTTTTTTTTTTTTTTTTTCGTACTGAAATGCACACAATTTGGGGGATGTGGCATACTGCACGGTGAGCGACATGCAGGAATACGTCGTGCTCTCCCACACGGGTCAATAAGCTGCGTGCAGTTCAGCGATTCAGAGCGAAAGTCCAGTAGCCAGCTAGTCGGGCGACTGGTCACTTGGTGACATGTTTAAACTATGAAACGCCAACAAAGCCGCTAGAGGCAAGTTGATGCTAATGTGTTTCTCCCTGTTAATATCTTACTACTCGATGTGTAGACGCATTGACGTCGTGTCGTGGCTTCTGTCGAGCTTGGAACGGGATTCGCTACTTTCCCGGGTAGACCAGTCTGGCCCGCCGAGTCTCTGATCCATGCATAGCATCGTAATTCGGGAAAACTCTATTGCCCTCCGAGATCCTAGTCTCGACCAAAGTCGGAATGATTACAAGCGTAAGGCGACCGAGGAGAGGGTCAACAGGACTTCCCCAGCTGTGTGAGAAAGTGCTATTGCCGGTGAGTATACTCCGTAGACTGTGTGATGCTTACTTTTTCTTTGAACTTTGTGCTTATTATTCTTCACCTTGTTGCCTGCCATTGGCCACCACCATTAGCGGCAGGCGTATAGCAGTAATGAGATTTGAAAGAGTAATATGTATGTAAAGTAATACTGATAAGGTAATCTGTGTTTGGTTGATGCTCGGCCATTGCAACCAAGAATCAACACCCCGTTGTAGCGAAACTGGAGCATGCAATAGCTGACGGTGAGCGCCAGTTGGCTCATGGCGACCTAGCCTAGCGCAAGAGATATTAGGCAACAGCCAAAAGGAACGGGCACTAGCTTGTCTTCCCCAGGCGAGCTAGAGCTGCAGTGATGTCGCGGACGTTGTGAATGTATGGACCGAGTGTGTATGCACGCGAGCGATTACACCAAGACACTTGCTGAGCGGACCATGTCACAACGTGGTGATGAAGTGTCACGACATGAGCGAAACCCGAGGCTAATGCACATGTTTTGTTCATTCTGCAAAAGAGTTCATGAAGAGTGCCTGGATTTTCCGATTTTTCCAGGGACAGTGGCTCTCGCTCAGCGATGTAAAGCCGATCTGCTGTCCGGGTCTCGCTCCATCGAGATGCGTTGTGTATGACGCCTCCTGCAGACACTTGTTAGTCACCAGAGTCCCACAAGTGTGCGTCGGGGAATATCTTGATTGCCAATGGAAGCGAGCTTGTGAATAGAAACGATGGCGTAATGAGGCGGCTTCGGAGCGGCTGAATGTAGATGGCATAAGCAGACACGGTAGTTACCGAGGACATTGCAATTTTTGTGGATTGATTATATGCTGCAGGGACCAGGGCGAGAGCCCTGAACGGCACGAGTACATGCAGGCTATTCCCAGATGCAAATGAAAATTCAGACTGGAATGGGGAATTTGGTCGATACGGATAAAGGTGAAGAGGCAAGCTTTGGCGGCTGGGATCTTGCATTGGAGAGCCTCCCGAGGCCCAGCTTACCAGCCCAAAGAGGCCAGTTCCCGGCCGAGTACTACCGACGCTGTAATGCGTCAGCGAGCTGAGTGGCGACCTGAAAAGACACAGGTGGAAATAATAGCTGAAGCATTAAAAAGAAAGAAAAAGAAAAAGAAAAAGAAAAAAGACGAAAAAAGAGCCTCGAGCTGGCCCGTATGAGCTGGTTGCTGTAACATGATGGGGGTGCGTGTGTACATGTCGGCACAGCAGGCAACGACATCGGGACCCTAGAAACACTGTTGTTGAAAAAGGAAAAAAAAAAAAAAAAAAAAAAAAAAAAAAAAAAAAAAAAAAAAAAAAAAAAAAAAAAAAAAAAAAAAAAAAAATCTCATCGATGCTAATTTCCTGGAATAATCGGCCCGGATGTCACGTCAATGGTAAACAAGACTGGGGTGTTCGTTTACTTTGATGCCGAACAGGCCGTGAGAAATGCAACATCGACAGCAGGCAGTTCCTTGGAAATCTAAGATTTTCTGAGTCAATTACTCGGTACCACAAAACTATATGAATTGTTGCTCCACGCTACTAACTTGCCTTGAGCATACATAGTCCTACCGGGCAGAGCGACTTTGCTGCAAGATAATTCCCCCTCGTGGATTCGATATTCGTTGTTTCTTGTATCACGTCGATCTCGGCACGTGCCGCTGTAGCTCGCTTAAATACAGGTATAGAGCCCCTGTAATCGCTTTAGGGTACTACCAAGATCCCTGTAGAACTTTCCCATTGCTGGAGGCTGTCCCCTGTAACTCGGTCGCTCGGGTCGTTTACATGAGGTACAGCCCGTACTACAGGTAGTAGGTTAGTAGAGGCTGCAGCACTAGAATTTTGCAAGCTCGATTACCCCCGCCTGTAAATCCAGTGCACATTCCCTGAAAGGTCCGGCTATAGCGCTCGGCCAACCACAGGTAGGTAGATACAGCACCTATGAGCCGCGAAATCCGGACCAAGACGCGCTGTAAATTACAACCCAGCTTCTTCACAATGTTTGCTCTGTTTGATTTCTGCTTCCTACACAAACACCCATGCTATCACCACCATCGTCAACATATCAGTAGCATCCTCATCCTCATTCTCATCATGCACGTACGCCTTGATTTCTCCGCCTCGGCATATCACATTCGGTCTCCTCTGTCTAATCAAGCCGGTGGCGATGCCTTCTCCCACCTCGAACAATACGGCCCCCTTCCCATCTTGTCTGTAAGCTCCAAATATCGGTCCGGCCAACTCTAGCTCCACGCAGTAGCCATTTCCAAACAATGAAAGCAAGAATACGCGGCTACGCTAATAAACGAAAGCCAAAGGTAGTAGCGTTCGGCGAGCGAGGCCGAGAGCGCCCCATAGGATCGGATAGAGAGCCGTGTGGAGGGTGCAGCATATGAATCCCGTGTCAAGTCGCGTCTTACCTGGCCCTCACCGAGCAAGGTGAAAATTTACAACAGCGCACAGATCTGCTCACGGCACTCGCGCAGCAGTTTGCCGTCTTGTGAGCACGTCAGTCGTCAGTCAGCCTTTTCCATCTGAGCCACCTTGGTGCTCCTCCCCGACGTGCGGGATTGGGACTGCCTCCATCCCAATGTGACCTTGATCAGCAAAGATCATCGACAGCTCCCGTCACACAAGTACGTCCCGAATCGGCAACAGATACCGGGCAGCAGATAACGTCTCTCGTCGCCTCAGTCCGCCCGTTGTACGGATTAGAGTCCAACCGCTAGCCTCATTGTTCACCATCGCCAGTTCACGATGCTCAACAATAGCAATAGCATTGCGGTTCCACGATATTTTCCTCTATTACACTCCGACAACTCTCCATATTACAATTCTGACTCTGGCCTGTTGGACAGCATCTCACCGCAATCTCTCACCGCCGTCACTGCTTTTGCGGTCAGCGGAAGGCACTGGAACATTTACTCGCAGATTGTGCACGTCCTTCCGCCATTACTATCCGCATAGAGTTCCGAGCTCCTCCTTTGACTTTTAGCTCTGGTCTAGCATGCTGAGCCCTCCCATACACGCCCCTTCAGCCAAATTAGCCTGGCCTGCCTTGACCACATTTCTTAACGCTTGCAACTGGGCATCTACATACCATAAAGGACTTAGCCTTTTCAGTATACGACAGCACAAGGGAACTTAATGTTGGTCAAAGAATTGTCCTTCTACAGAGCCAGAAGTTAGCAGCAGCCTTGGCCGTTGCTAGCTTCTCTCTCTGCTTACTCTCCCCACCGAAGCACATGGAAGTAATAATAGCGTCGCGAAAATTGCGAGCAGACAATTCAAATGCAGCTCTTTACGGTTTATTAGCATCTCTCTCGCTGCTGGAATTTCCATGCAGACAAGTGACGATTCAATATCTTTGTCGCTCTCTTATGAGACCCGGTTGAGGCTCGCCGAAACATGGAGGAGGATAAGACGGGTCAACTTTGTCTTGTGGCGTTCCTACCTAACTGATGGCAAGTGGCCCAGCGAACTAGTCAAGCTAGTTCCAGGTGCCTCTCAGCTTGATGGCCTCATGCGGTGGCTGATTCAAGCCTGGCTGGGGACAAGGTTTTGGGAAGTCCTCTTGTGCGATACCAACCGGATCGCTCACCTATCCTCTCTGTTGCGGCTCAAGCGCTTATTCTCGTCATAGACTCGACATTAGAAAAGCCGTGGCCGATTACTGCATGTTGGCTATTGGAGGCTACTATGCAAGCAACATCAGTTTTACCTGATGACGACATAGTACATCTTTCCCGCACGCTTGATGCAAAGGGGATTTTATAAAGGACTTTCTGCTTCTCAGCTGAAATCTTCAGCATCGTTGCTCCATACCTTGCATGTCAGCTGGACAAAAGGCTGTGGCCAGCGATGCTTGGCAGGGTCTAAATATCGCAATCGATGCCAACAAGTGCAAGTGGCAATGATAGCCTTGCCACTGGGTAATTTTTGCTCTAGCGGATGAACCAAGCTCGGTCAATGACCGATTCTCAGAAAACTCATTCGGAGAATACCTATTCTAGGGATACCGATTCTCCCTTGGCATACTTGACAAGCTTGCCGTGGGGTTTGACCTACGAGTTTTAGGGTTCTGGAATCTGTTGCCAAATACGTTGCTCCCACATGCCGCGCAGCATGCTCACGCAAGTGGTATTTTTGGCAGACAGGGTGAGGCTTAAAACGAAGCTTCTCTATTGCCTGCCGGTGCTCTTCTTCCTCGACCAGCTGTGGAGCTAATTGAAGTTGAAACAAGATGCCGACCCGAGGCAAATTATACACGCAAGCTACAAATCCGTTGCACTCCTATGCGGACCATGAGCTGACAGATGGCAAGAGGGCACATGTGCATCTGCAATGCGGTCAAAGTCGAGCACCGTTTTCCCAATGCCAAGCTCTCTCGTCTGTTCGACTAGCTATGCAGTAGCTTTGCGAAACTGACAATCGACGTGATAGCAGATGTTGTCTGCTGGGTGTCTTTGCCCCGACGACGCCCTCTCGAACATGCATCGCGGATCTTCTAGTCATCAGGTCAGTCTGTGAGATTGTACGTTTCCATTAAAGGGAGGCTGCCAATCCCCCACGCGTATTCGACATGTGCGAGCCTCGTACTGATTGGTCTCTACCCCAGCTTTTCTGTAGCCTATGCAAGTGTTGGCAGCTGGGCCATGTGAGACTCAGAGTAAGCGACCTACAAACAGCTGCAGCGTGTTGAGCTATCATAATTCGCTCCTTGGAGCATCATGATTGGCCTAGTTTGCCTAGAAAGTAAGCACTCTAGTCCAGCCGCACTGCAAGGCTCGATGAGGAGAAGGCCGCCAGCGACACATGGCTGAACCAGATGCAAAACAAAAGTGAGCTGGCTAGAAACCACGCTAACCATTCTTTTTCCTTTTGAAAACAATTGGAAGCTTGTTTCGTTACGGCTACTCGATGATGACGGTTGGGCATCAACTTGTGCAAAGCGGTCGTGTTGCATGTTGGTGGTGGAGGAAGCGTGGGCATTGGTGCGCTATTGAATGACCTGCTCGTTGTCGAAAGCACTCGCGCTTCCTGGATGCAGCTCAGAGTAGAGACCTGTATTGTTGGTTCTTTGTTGCTGATTTATCACTGGTCCGATGCATATCATCATGTTCAAAAAACATGGGCATCGTGCCAGAAGCCCAGCAGATCGGTGCCGTCACGGAAACAATTGGCTGGCCGGGATTCCACGCTGCGAATCCCGTGCGCTCGCCCTCGCCCAGCCCAGCAAGGATGCGCCTCCTCAGCCACACGTGAACTACGTACATTACCATGCAGCTCTTGGGAAATAAATCGGGCTGAGGGAATAAACCTATGCACAGGTTTATTTTTCAAGGACCTTGAAAGGCAAGGCATAGTCTGGGGCAGAATCGCGACAACCTACAGTGCCCCGCCCTGATGAGCAGGTTTGTCGCCACAGATGGGAACTGCACGCAAATATGAATCCCGCTCCCGTAGCTTGTCACTAAAGAATTGGGGCTTGCTTTTTTTCTTTTTCTTTTTCTTTTTTTCTTTCTCTTTTTCTTTTTTTTTTCGGCTTCTTAGGTTTGCGGGGTATAATCCGCGGTTTGTTTGAGGAAGCGCGCATCACATTGGGGGAAGGCTCCTAGTGGTGTATTATGCGTTTCAACATGACTTTTTGCTCTCCTCATGGCCCACCACTCTTTGATACATGGACGCCTTTTGTTTTCCATTTATGCGATTCGTTTTGTCAATCATTTATGCCGCACTTTTCAATGCCGTCATGTTTCTTTCTTGATGCGATCGTTTTTTATCTTTTTTTTTTTTTTTTGAAACGTCTTGTGTGTGAGATCAAGGTTAGCCCGTTTTGCGGGGTAAACGAGGAACGACGACGGATTGCGATTTGATGGCATGGGAAGCTTAAGCTGGATGGATGGGGGAGGTTATTATTCCGGTCCGAGGGAGGGAGGGAATCGAAGAGTAAGAATAGTTAGAGGAAAGGCCCTTTTCGATTGATGGCATGTCTGATGTCGGAGTATCTTGTTTGGTTTGATGTAATGGGAGATGGACGAGTCGTCGTCTTACCTGTCATTGGGGTGGCATCATGCATCGCTCTCCCTTCTCCCTCTCCAAGCAGTTGGCATTTTGCACTTTCTTTTTTTTTTTTGCTGAAAACTTGAACACTGTTTTGCTTGTCTAGATAAGAAGCTGCTGCTCAACGCTGCATCGTAGCGGAGTTGCGCCCCCCCCCCCCTCCGGGCAAAGAGCCAAGTTCTCCAAAGAGCTGGCGCTCGATCCAGCAGCACAAACAACATCTTTTAAATAAATAGCAAGGATTTCAAATCACCGGCTGCAGCTTGAGAGACGGCCTCTTCTCTTTTGTAGTTGCTTCTCTACAGGTCGAAAACGTAAAAGCTGCCAGTACAACATATTTTTTCTTTGCACGAGTTCTTCGACCCGACTCTCGGTTTCTTCTCAGACCCTCTTCCTTTGTATAGAATAGAGGCTGGTCGCATCTACAGAATCACGGGCAAATATGACGAAGCCAATGGTGATGACAATCTGCCAGAGATGATGAATGTCTGCTTCAGTTGATGTTGCTGATCAACCATACCGCTCCAAGTACACCACCCCGGGTGAAGAAGCGCAACAGAGGCTTCCAGCCTCCCCGCCGTACACGTCTCTTGTGGTCAGTGCATTTCTCTATAGATGCAACAACTGCATTCTTGCTGCTTCTTGACTAAAGGGAGTTAGTTGTCCCCTCCTCTGTGGCCAAGTTGGTTTTCGTTGCTGGCCGGTACATCTCTTGGCGATGCGAGGGCATCTTTCCAAGTCTCCAGTCTCTCTCTCTCTCTCTTTTCTCTGCTTCCGGCATTTTCACGAGCCAGCTTTGACGAGTTGATCATGTCATGACCGAGCCCGGCCTCTAGAATGGCCAGCTTGTAGTTTGGTTGGTCGAGATGGCAAATCGGCGTTGGCCCGGGGGGGGGGGGGTTTGCACGCCATGAACCCTTTGTCACTTGATGAGATTTGGTCAAAAACCTGGCTCGGCAGCAACAAGTTTCGGAGCAGCAGCCATGGGCAGGCACTTGAAAAAAAAAAATCCCCCAATCAACGTAGCGCTCCAATACCGGCTCGATTTCATCGTCCCGAAGCAACAAAGGGGCAAGACGCCGAGGACCCGCGATGACAATCACTGTAAAAAGCTTTTGCAAAAGAAAGAAAGAAGAAGAAGCCGGCACGACAGTTGCCAGACCACGTCGCCGGTTCTGTCTGATGCCAAATCCTAGTTGACCCCATGCCCCGTCGTCGACACGCGCTGCTGCAACATGTCCCTGCCACCCAGGGCCTGCCAGCCGAGAGAGCAAACCCCAAATGCGCCAAAGCTGTCAGGCATACTCCGTGACGCGACAAACCATCAGGTAAATTATGCTCCCTGACCGATTCGAGACCGAGAAGCGTGGAATCTGGCACGGTTGCCCGCTTCGAACCAACAGACGGCAAGTTCAAAGGTCAATGAGTGCCAGTAGAAACCAGATATGACCGGTTCAGGTGACCGCAGAACAGGTCTCCTGCACTGGTCTTTGGGTGCACATCCGCTTCTCGGCGACAAGAATCGATCCGGTTGATTTTACTCCATCAAACCTCGCATCGCAAGGGGCACAATGCCTTCAATACAGAGTTGGCAGAAGCCCAACATGAGATACAGCCCTGTTTTGCTGGTCTCACAATTCGCGTCGGAACCAGTCGATCCAGAACAATCAAGTACAACACATGGACGCACACAGGTTATAGTTTCATCGACCGTAAACATGAATTTTAGTCTGCATCTGTGCCGTTGTCTCTTGAAAGACGACTGGCATCTTTTTTCCCAAGTCGCAATCCTCGCGCCAGAGATGCCTAAGTAAGAAAAGGGTAAAAGACAATCAAAATTTGTCATATAAGAAAAGAAGACCCGAGTAGCAGTCAGAAATATCCCAACAGACTAACCGCGGCCTTCACAGTTGAGAAGGGGAAAAAAACAGCTTGAGACGTAGATAGGATCTAAGTACAACGTCGCACAAGGTACATGAAGAAGCGAAAATTTTCATCTCATTTTGCCCCAGATGCGAACACTCTGTCCAGTCCCAGCATTGCACGCCCAAACAAAAGCGCCTTGAGTCTCCATAAGACATAGAGCCCTTCAGTTCTTCATGCCACGTCCTTCCATGCTAGCCACGTTAAAGATACCCACGACGGGAACTCATTGGCAGTTGCACCACTTCTTACAGGCTGACTTTGAGGCCAAGAGAGGGCAGAACGTTGCTACCGTACTCACCCTGTACGTTGCCTAGAAACAATCAGTCATGTATCGAAATGGGACCAAGTTCAATGCATCTTACCAGGGGGGCTGTAGTTGCAGACGGTGTACAACGAGGGCATGTCCCATTTGGCGCCCGGAGGGCACTTGAAGGTAGCACAGCCGACCTTCTGGGTATTCTTCCACACAAGCTGAGTGAAGTGACCGATCATGGCGCTAGTGGCAGGGTTTTGTTGGCCGTAAGAGTTACCGTAGTCTTTGACCTCCGCATACCAATCCTTGGAAGCTTTACCCACGGCTGAGTCCATGGAGCCCAGGTCTCCAGAACTAGCGGCCATCGCAAGGTTCTGACCAAAGTGGAAATCATCTCCACCCATTGACCTAGCAGAGTGTCAGTATGCACATCAATGCTGAATGTGGCGAAATACGGTTCTTACGTGTTGTGAGCAAATACGCAAGTCTGGGCAAGCTCTAGAGCGTATGCAGCTAATGTCGGGTCCCACGAAAGTCCGCCAGCACTGTGATCCTCGCGGTAGGCGTTGTGGTACTTGACAGCAGTGCCCTGGTAACCGTCGGCGGGAGCCGGTGTCTCAGGCTCGGGCTGCGAAGACGGTTGAGGCTTGATGGTGGTCTCAGGCTGAGGCTCGGGGGTGGGGGTCTGGTCAACAGGCTCGGGCTCAATAGTCGATGTCGGAGGAGCCTCGGTTGTTGTGGTTGTGGTTGTGATAGACGGAGACTCCTTGGTAATGACGCTGATAGAGGAAGAAGGCGACGGCGTGGCAGACGAGGTGCTGATGGGCTCAGGAGTAGGAGTTGAGGTAGACTGGGAGGTCTGGACACCGTCGCTAGGTTCAACGGTGACGAAGACGGTAACGACGTCAACAGTCCATACCGTCTTGATAACGGTGGCGCTGACGGTAGCCGCAGTGGCGAGAAGAGCAAGCGAGGACTTCATCTTGTCAAAGGGTTGAGAACGCGAAACCTGGAGCAGCATGTGTTAGTTACCAAGTTGCGCAAGAGCGAGTGGTGTGGTGAATGTTCTGATGAGATATGTTGCTGGGGACGGAGAAAGTGTCTTGGTTGAATCCGGCATGCAATGGTTGCAAGACGCAACGACATTGGCGTTGCAGTAGTCGGACGCGGGTCAGGTATGGTGGGCGGTGGTTGCTTGGGTGCCGGTGGCAGGAATGTATCAAATGCCAGGTGAGACATCAACCGCAGGCGCCTCGCGACTGCTGCGGGAGGTTGAGGACCGAAACAGTTGGCGGACTCGAGTATAACAGAGAACATTGATAGAATGAGGTCCGCGACAGGTTGGTGACGCAAACGAGTCGCCATGTGAACAGAGGTGGTTCGTTGCGCCGAGGCGGTTGCTGGTGAAGGTGTTGACAGAACAGGGGTGGATGCCGGGGCGGAAAGAGATTGAGAGCACGGTACGATATTGGCCAAAGGTATGGACAAGAAATCCAAGTTCGCAGAGATAGTGCATTGAGGCAAGGCAGGACGGTGGATGAGGCTGGAACATATGCTACTAACCTTTGCTTTGTGTTGTCGAAATTGTCAAGTTTTTAAACGGTAGGGAAACCAAGAGATGTTAAATTCTGCTTGCGTAGGACCAGCCGTTGCAGCAATTGACAAGAAGATCTGAACTAGAGGGAAGAAAGGAGCGTGAGAAATGAAATGGTGGACAAGAATAAAGGAGAGTGGTGAGTCGGCTTTTGCGTACGTTGCAAAAATGAAGTCCAGCTCAAGCTTGGCGAGTCGGAGAGACAAGACGAAGGAGGATCGACGAGGCAAATAGAGAGAGGGTGGCTTGATATATAGGGAGTGACGAAAGGAAGGCTGTTTCAAAGGAGCGGACAGTGTCGAGGCAAATGACACGAAAAGAGAGGAGCAAAGGCTGAAGAGGACCGGATATGAATAGAGGCGGCGGACGAGGGTGAAAGGTAAAAGGAACGGGAGGAGAGCGGTGGGATGAGATATTTGGGAAGACCAGGGTCATGCCATGGAGGCCAAGCCTGACCTGCCCTGACCTGGTCTGGGGGGAGGAGGGAGTTGGCTCCGGCAGGTTGGCCAGCAAATGGCAGCAAATGGCAGGCCAAGGAAGGGGTGGAGGGGGTGTGAGCAAGCAAGATTGAAGGGGAACGCCTCACTACACCTTGAAGATCTTTAGCCACACGCCCCAGCGGAGCGCAAGCGGACTCTGCGTGGCAGCTGGCAGACGCGCGCCGTGCGTTGTTGCCTTGTACTCCGTACCAGCACGCCATTAAACGGGCACTGACTTGACCAGCTGCTAGGGTTATGGGGCTGCTATAGAGTTCTGGGGCCTTTGCTTTTCCGAAGGGCCAGGCCATGGTCAGGGGTAAGAGAGCGAGGGCCTAACGGCGGCTACTGGTACACTCGTCGTAAAGTTGTCATGTGCTGGTGCCATTCTCTGGAGAGTTTAGAATCATGCATTCGCGGATGTATGGATGCATATCTGCGACACGCTGTGATCTGGCAATTATTCCCTCTTTTTTTCGCTTGCCAGCTGGCGGCCTAAAACTCTGACAGGTGGCAAGCAAACGCACACGGAGCTGGAACCGACCAGGCACACAGCTAGCAAAACGGCTCCACTAGGCATCAATCGGCTGCCAGGCACTATCGACGCTGGTTGGCCGAACCGCCGAAGGGGGCGTGCATCTACCCCATATTGCTCGTTCTCGCCCCTGGCGCTAGTACTGTCCGAGCAACACATGCGAGATACTTGAAGGTGGTGCGGGTCGTGGCGGAAGGCGAGGTCTCTACAATGTATATTGGAAAGCGCCCAGGTAGCACTGGGCGCCATGTAAAAGACGGGCTCTGTGCAGCTGTCAATTGCTAAATATCAGTTTTTATCGGGCCTGCAATCACGTCGCAACGCTGCAACAACGCTTTACTGTTACGGAGCCCTAGCTAATCAATTTTACTTTATGCCGTGCCTTGTCAAATCATCGCTGACCAAATAGTTAGGCAGGAAGCTACTCATTCTCCTCCACCTCTTCAAAGGCTTTTTCGGGTATCGCCATATCCGTACCCTGTGTCCGTACAGATTAGACTCGAGGTAATCCCAACTAAACGTGGGCGGCAGCGAGACAAAACGCCATGTCTAAGATGGGAGCGTGGAGTATTTCGTCATTACATCCGGGATATAGAAAAAAGCAGACATGGGCAAATTAGACTTGCGCCTTCTCTATGTTTACCCTGTCAGGCTCTTGCAAGCCAGTCAACATACGGAGTGATCAACTTAACTGGTACAAAGTATTTAACTGGTAGCGCGCTTGATAAAATAGAGATGGAGTTTGATAAACACCAACAGAGAGGCAAAAAAACCACGCAACAGCCTAGTCTACGCATTGTTTTATTCAGATGAATCTCCCACTACTTCCTAGCGTGGTAATTTCGAAACCACGATTCATGTAAATGTCACGACCCAGTCTTTCCCAGCCCGAAATGATAGGGCTAGAAAGATCTCACGACATCTGGCAGCAGGGTACCGGAAAAGCCGCATTGCGAACGATGGCAGGACCCGTTTCAGAAATCACGACGAGAGCAAGCCGCTCCGATGCAATGACCAAACTTTGTTTTATCTCAAACGGACGAGGCGCGAAACGGACTTGGCCTGCAGTGGAGATTTGCCACTTTCACGAACCAGTTGCCATTGCCATGGCAGGCATCGACTTTGATTAAACCTTTTCGTTGCATAATACAAAACCACTGTTCCTGTCCTGGGCTGCTGGGCATCTGCTCATCGTAACTACCTAGAGATACGGATTACGGAGTACTCAGTACTGGTATCCACTGCACGACGCCCGCTTGTGGCGCGCCGATTGCCAGCAGGGGTCATCGACCCTCTTGCCCACGTTTTCCTAAGACAGCGAGCGGGTGAGTCTCGAGGGAAAAGAACAGAAAGAAACGCCATGAAGCACCAACTATTTACGGATACTGATACCAGTACGGATTACCCATGACATGAATTTAGCCG
The DNA here is from genome assembly GCA_038367545.1 of Beauveria asiatica. NCBI lineage: Eukaryota > Fungi > Ascomycota > Sordariomycetes > Hypocreales > Cordycipitaceae > Beauveria > Beauveria asiatica. The sequence continues at coordinate 56,302 of JAAHCF010000024.1, read as the reverse complement.
CCTGGCATGGGTTTTAGCCTTTTACCTTTTTTCTGGCGCGACAAGAATTAGGTTTAGCTAAGCAAAAGAACCTCCAAGGCCACCCTTTTTTTCCCCTCCGAGTTCCTCTGATCCCTGAAACCGCTTTAGCCCTCGTTTAGGTCTAGCCCGATATCCAGATTTACCCCTTCATCTCGCGCCTACGGATACATGGCTGCATTTTGCACTTTAAATACCAGTCCCCGCCAGTCACGAGGATCCATCGCACGCCGTATTTACGCTGTGCAACCAACTGCAACCGATGTGCTACTTGATAATTTATTAGAGCAATTTGTGAGGAGCTCTTCATTTATTTTTACTATGCCAGCGACCGATCCTCATTTGCACCATCCTCCTCTCCCCGCTTACTGTGCATAATCGTGCCGGCTTTCCCGCCCTTCAACCTGCCCATGTCTCTGTTATTATTCCCTTGCACTCCGACCATACCACCAGAAAATAACTACGGAGTACTAGGTTTTTTTCTGCTCATCCTTCGCATCCGAGCGCCCCCCTAACCAACCCCATGCAAAGCGGGGCTCGCCTCTTATTGCTTCAAACCTTTGTTCTGCACAGACTGTTTGCACAGATGTGTCTTTTTTTCCCTTTGCCTTCTTTCATTATGTTGTAAAGGAAAAAAGCTTTCCCTGTGCCGAGGACCCGCCTCGGATCTACTGGTACTGGAACAAATCGCAGGGCGCCAGCTCATGAGCCTTCTTTCCCCTGCTGTTGAGGCACTCTTTTATTGTTCTTTCGAGCCATGAATATTGATCCAATTTTCTCGCCGTCTATCCGTACTGTCGCGCCGCATAACTAGTTATAACCGGATCCCGCATTCCAGCGCAGGTCAGCTACTGGCCACAATGAATGAATGCCCGCGAAACCACATACCTACGCTGCCGCGCCTTGCCCAGTGTACTGGCACCAAGACACAACGCTATTTGAATGAAATTCCGTATTGATTTTTCTTGTATCGCACTACCGAGTAGATGCGTGCTCGACCAGGGCCAGCTTCCTCTCGTCTGCAGATTAGGTACAGCATCTTCTCAGTACCGAGCAAACTACGACTGCAAAGTCATCTTTTTGGGGGGGAAGCATCTGTATTCTTTGTCTCGCACAACCTTGCTTGACACTGCCAAGTACCTTGTGCTGGGTCCGTGGCTCCCCTCCATCCACCGCCCCGTCCATTGTCTCGACCAGATGAAATCACCCATTCACCCCTTTGAGACCTTTCCCCTCATATGCGGCACCCCGGACTCCGTTCTTGCATCCATGTCAAATTCTCCCGACGGCGGGTTATAATTTACACCAACTTGGCAAGTGGGCTGAATAGGAGCCTTTTCTTAAATGGCCATATTTCAACGTCCTTGGCACACAACCTGCCCGTTGCTACACACGAGACTTGGCAGGATGCGTGTTCCGAGAATCAAGCAAAGTCTGGCCTAGAGACCAGACACGCCCACCTACTTCACAATCTGGCGAGGATGCGTGGTATTGCTCCGAGCCTGCCTCGATCAAGAGAGAATCCCTGGTGGTGGCTGGTCACATGGCTTCCTTGCGTACGTCCGTAAAATATTGTAATATAACGGCCTCCATATTTCATGGTTCGGCGGTAGATACTTGCCGGAGAACCTTGTCACTTTATTGCCTTGATGGTGGTAGTGTAGTGCCAATGGGCCCGGGCCTGCAGCGCCGACTTGAGAGCCAACTATCTGTATGAATGAATGTACGGATACATCTGCATAGTGACAAAGTTTCAAAGTCTGCAGCGAACTAGCTTACTGTGACGTACTTTATAGTGAATGCGCTTTACCGAGTCTCGCTCCCACTCCAGAAACAGCGACGGCATGAGTGAGCCTGTCTCAATTGTCAAGACTACAGTCCTGGAAGCCTCTTGCGTAACATTGATGATGCATGTGATAACCCAAAGCCACCCTGAGGTCAAGACAAATGCAATGTTATGGTCAGCCACTGGGGTGTAAATTACGGCCAACGACAAACACGCGCAGCATCCGGGTCCTCCGGCCGCGAGATTGGACACGCACCCCACTAACAAGAACCCCTGACTCAATCTCACGCCAGATGGTAGCCTCGCTTGTTTGTCCAGTCAGTTTATTTGTTTACTGAATAAATAGCTGCTAGCTTGCGCGATACCGAGTCATCTACATGGAACATACACTCTGAACCCCGGAGTCGGGATAAAATTGCCGGACCAGGAGATCGAGTCAGACTGGGGTCTCTCAATGGCTCACCTCGAGGTCTAGAATGCTAGTTAGCCGCGCTGATCACTCGTGTATCGAGCTTACATCATTCTGCAGAAAGTTCATGTTAGCGACGTTGTTCACAATCTGCATTGCGTATGGTGTTGTACAGTGTGTGACTTGCTCACATTGTCCATTCTTGACCAACGTGCGAAGATACAGCTTAGTAAGTGCAAGTCTCTGGTACTACGAAAAAAGAAGAGCATGCACGCCGCTTTCTTGCTGAGAAACAGACGGCAGATACGTACGGATAATCCGTAGATGATGGTTCGAATACTGCACGAGCCTTGTGTCTTTGTGTCTTGAATGCCCCTGTAAGCAAGCCTGGCAAAAGCCACTCACCTTGATGTGAAACCCATGGTTGCAATCGTCCTCTAGCGAGCGACAAACATGTTTCTAAACAAGACAGGGCGGCCAGGGCCAAGCTGTATGGATTGATTCAAGACGTCACATGGCAATTTTCCTTCAGGTACAACACCCATGTCACGCCAACTCTATTTACACATCTAGCTTCACTGAGCAAGGTGAATGGCATTCGAATGCGTCAGTAACAGGTTTGATGAAGAAGAATCAAGGCATTGATATCAGCGAATGAGCAATATCAGAGTGTCAACCTCTGTCCAGATGTCTCGGAGGGCCTGTCAAGGTGTTTGTCGCAGCATGACAGCGGCCTGCGTTACAAATTGACGATCGCCACGGCAGACCGAACCCGCTCGGATGTTGCTGCGGCAGCTAAGGCGAGAGTCATGCGATAGCACACCGCTTCTCTTTTGGGTAAACAACAGCCGCTTCCAGCTTTGTAAGTAATGGTCTTGCAGTTTCTACTCCGTACGCCGCGACAATTTGACACGTGGACAAGGAGATGTGTCCTGCATTTGCTGAATGAGAGGGAAAATGAAAAGTGCGCAGGCATTGTGTTTCAAAAAAAAAATCCTTTTTTCTTTTCTTTTTTTTTTTGTTGGCAAATTATCCGCCACATGTGCAATGTTCAACTCCCAAACAAGCCCCGGCAAGCCACAATGGGGTCGGGCTGGCAAAGGACTTTGCTTTCATCTGCATGATTTTCCGGATCGGGAAGGTTCATAAGGAAGAAAATAAATGAAAAGCCGCATTTCGATAATTAATTTTACAAGTTAGTAATAAGAAGTCGTCCATGCTATAATTGCAATGGGGCTGCTGGGTGGATAATGTCAAAGATGAGACGAACGAGGGGCCTCGAGATCCATTCAGGACCACAGGCGTGGAAAGTGCTGGACCAAAAGCCTCACAAGCCTCTTGGCGATGGTATGGAATCAACGATGCGCAAAGACAAACTGTGACTTTCTTTCAACACCACCATTTCATTTTTACATCATTTATAATTACTATTATAACCTGTTTTCGTGCCTTGTTTTTCCGCATATGTTCCGGCCGCTGTCTAGCCGTCGATTTCTCTATATTCTCCATGTCGTCGTATTCTCATCAGTTTCTTCAGTAATCCGCCCAGTGACTGTTTCTCTTCATCCGGTTCGATAATATACTTAATCGCAAAGCTCGCTGTAATGTTTTCACCGAGCCTAACGATACCACTATTGCACCAAGCACTGTGCCAGATCTGGCTGTCGGTTACAGACTTCAGAGCCGTCCGATGCTTCGCGGCCTCCCTCTGATGAATGGCGACTGGCCAGTCAACGCCTGGCGGCTCTCCATGGATAGGGGAAAAATAGCTCCAGCAGTCTTGCGTAGAGTCGCTGCGCCCCACGACGGTGCTGCTCGCCGTCGCCTTCCACGCCGACTGCGACCCGTCGGGGATAACGTACGAGCAATAGGTCGCGGGGCACGACCACGGAGCACCAAACCGGAAGAGCATGACGCCCTCATACTCCCTGTTTCCCGACCTCCACGAACGGTCTCTGCTCCCCGACGGCATCTTGCCGATGACTTCTGCTTCAAACACGGCGGACAAGAGGGCGCGGAGGGGTGTATAGGTTGTGCGCGCGGAGCGGATGGGCGCGTTTCTGGGCGTCACCCCATCCATCGGCTCCTGGGCGGGGAGCTTTAGCTCGGGCGTCACGATGAAGCCCAGACGATACTGTGCGAACTCGTTGAGATGGACCGCCGTGGCGTGGTAGACGGGAAACCCGGACGGCTGCTCAGGACTCCACGTGCTCTGCTTCGGAGCCATAGCCTCGAGCTCCTCAGTCATGCTACACTTTTCCCACGCCGTAATCAGATCAGGGCCTCTGAGGTAAATCTGCGTGAGAGCCATGCCATTGCGGTCCCCGACTCTTGGGCTGTATTCGCGCGGCCACCCCCCCACCAGGCTCTCGAAAGCCGGGTTCTGCATGGCCCGCGCATCGATGCCCTCCCTATACCGTCCCGCGGCATACCGAAAGCTGTAGCTAGCCAGGGCCATGCATATTTGGTCGATCCAGTACTTGAAAGTGTGCTCCGCAATCATGGCGCTGGAGAGGGCCAGCCGCGATTCGGTGAGGACGCAGAGGTGTCTCGTGCGCTTTCTCTTCACCAGCTTGTCATAAGCAAGACATTTTGACTCAAACTCCTTGCAGGTTAGAGGGCTGAATATCTCTTTCAGGACTTTGGCTAGCTGGAGGTAGTCTTTGGGGAAAGCCTCGAGGTTTGCTAAAAGATTGGTTGCATGTTAGCTTCTGCCGATAACGAAAGGGTGCGAGATACTGCCCATACCACCAACTGCTCCTGCTGAGTTCGAATACCAGGAATATACTCGCTTAATCATCTCGTTCGCTAGAGAGCTGGCATCAGGTGCTTCCGGAAAAGTTACTCTATCCATCATACGTTTGATGAAGTACTGCTCTGCCGTTTGGCTGGCCAACCTGGAGATCAACCCGCCGATACCCATCTTGTCTCCTTTGGCTCTTGACGTTTTAGGAAATAAATGAAGGACATGTTCAAAGGTTCTGGCATTTCGGGCGTCGCTCTCTTTATCTTGCTCTCGTCAATTTTTTCGCTTTATACTTTTTTCTTGGTTCTATGGCGGCGGCAATGCAAGCCTTCCAAATGCCACATCGTCATGTTGAGAGGTCTCGGCCTTTCCGACGAATTCTTTTCTTCTCTACAAGTGGGAACTGGAAAAACCCAGTTCAGCCATCCCGGCACAAATATGCTCCCGACATCGTATTCGAATGCTGTGTCAAATTTGATGTTAATGGACTCTTGCGGTCTTGACGTAAATCACGATACAGCTCGGTCTCGATCATCAGATAAGATCAGCGTGATTGGTTTAGTGGTAAAATTCTCCGTTGCCATCAGCAACGTCGGGGAGCCCTGGGTTCGATTCCCAGATCACGCAGTGACATTTCTTTTTGTGTTTAATCATTTTTTTGTCCGGCCTTTTAGCACCAGAGTCGCCGGAGTTCTTTCTTTGTTAGAGAGGGTTTGTTTTGAGGTTCAAATCAATCGCTGGCGATTGAGCAAGCACCGGGGGATTGACGCATTCGAAAATCCTAAACAACTAATACCGATAGGATCATTGTGCGCGTCATGTGGTGCCGCTTATAATACCATCCCATCTATCCTGTGATCAGTTCCAAGACAGGGCGTTCTCATTGACTATAGATTGTCGGGGTGAAAGATGTTGGCTACGGACCGTGACCTCGCCGCCACCGCGTAAACTGTAGCAGGATGAATACAAACGAACTCACCTATAGGAGGAGACCCTCTCTTGGGGGCGTTTCCGACCTCTCACACGTCTCGTTGCTTTGGAAATATTACCAGTCAACCCCAGCCCGTGGTGGCGTCCAAGTTTTGACATAAACGCGGAGGCTGACAGGGCTGACAACCACATTGTTCAATATTCGACGAGAGACGTGGCACTATTGACAGAAACACCATGGAACGTAGTGGCAGCGACACTTTTGCGTCTTCCCGAGGTCCCATTTGACATTAGTGGCTTGTACGAGGTTGCCCATGAAGTAGTTCAGGAACTACCCTGTATCCCAAATTCAATTCGACTTGCGGCGGCATCGGTGCTGATGAGTTGCACCGAGACGGCAGGAGGGAACAAAAGAGCTGTAGCATAGACTTCCAAGGACCATGATATTAACGGTCATGACAAAAGAGGCCGCATCTTCGCGCTCAAACATGAATGGTAGTTTTTGATTCATCTCGACAACCTAACGAGTAAAATGTACATGGTTTACACCCCAACCCAAGTCAAGAACAAAATACAAACAGTACTTTGATTCTTTATTGTTTGGACTGGCCTGCGACGAAGGGCTTGCCTTCGCCAGGTCCAATGGGGAAGTCGGCAAAGATTTGCTTGGGGCGGAGCTCGACGGGGACAACGTTGGGGGGCTGGTCGGGAATCTTCTTCTCCAGTTTCTACAAGACTTTGTTAGCCGGACACTGCGATCCCGAGATACAGCCAGGCAACCTACCAAGTTGTCAAAGACGCATTTATTAAGCTTCCACTCCGCCGGGCGGCACTGCCACAGCTGGTGGTTGCGATCGTCGAGGCACTCCCAGTGCTTGCGGAATTCGGCCAGACAGTGGGTATTAATATCCTTGATGCTATCATCACCTCGTCAGTCGTCATCTTATATCGAAACGGTGGTCTGGCGATGGGCAGAGAGCATCTCCGACGCCCCCATCCTCGCCAACTCGCACGTGAGATTGCAAACGTACACGCTCTGGGCGCAGCGGGTGACGCGACGGCCTTCCTTCATGCAGTCAAACTCGCCGCGGCCGGGGTTCTCAGTCTTGCACTGCATGTAGTCGTCATTGTAGTCGCGGCAGCGAGCGCCGATGAAGAAGGAAGCCGACAGGAGAGGGGCTGAGCTGGCGCCGATCTCCTTGACGGCGGGGATGTCATCGGGGAGAGGAGTAGCGTCGATGAGGACCTGCTGGTTGAATCTGCCGGGTGGGAGCGCGACGACGGGTCAGCTATCAGTTGCATCTTTCCAATTTTGGGGATCGAGAAATTTCAGGCCGCCGTGGGCGCATCAATTGTGAAGCGCACAGGGGCCAATCGGTGCAGGAAGTGGACGTACTGGGGCCTGCGAGTCGACATCTTGTCCAAATCGCTGCCAAATGCAACACTTGATAGGAGGTCGAGGCGGGGAGAGGCTGGAAGCTTTGGTGATGTGAGCAATGGGTACTGAGGATGGACAGGATGGCGGGTTGATTGAGGTCAGAATTGCTGAGCTCTGATTGGCTGATGGGGGTCGAGCGTTAACCCGACCATCGCTGACCTGACCACTGTTGTGTTTAACCGGAGCTTTGCCAGCATATTATTGTACTATACTCCGTAAAACGGATTGAATTCTACTCGCTGAATTTGAATATCGACCAAGTGCAGTGAGCATACAAACATGAAAATTGCATTTGCTGTAGTGGGTGTTGAAAGCAGTGGTGAAGTTCCCATCTGACAACTGTTGAAATTCAAGCCGCGGTGCTGAGGCCCTGTTGGGTGTTACTAACAATTAGCATGCCGATGTCCTCAAATCCTCGATTCGATAGTGCTTAGAATGCATAAATCATAAATTCATAAGAAGTCTGACAACACTCGCAAAATATGTCGTCGACATGCTGGCTGATTACAGTCATGTGTGGCTTTGTTGGCGGCTGATGTAATCAAGCCAGCATGGTTTCCTTGACCTTGTAGCCGTTCCCGTTGTAGCCACTAAAAAAAGAGGCACTTGGGTGAGCTCCCAGCCGACTTTGGCACAATCATTGCTCTACAAAGCGAAAGAAAGCAGCTTTCAAGAACACAACAAGCTCGGCGGGAAGGACAATATTCGCGCGTTGCGTATTGTAATCATTGGTCGAGCTGCGGACTGCGTTTACTAGTGGACGCCCGTTGTTGCACGGGATTTGGTGTTGTTATTTTCTCCAGCAACGCGCAGCGTCCAATCTCTTTATTGCAGCTCTTCGGCACAACGCATAGCCTTGAATCGCGTATCGACAACAAATAGCCCACTCTCGGGGACACATACAGCATACAACCTATTTGCAATGTCGCTCTTTGGCCAACCCAAGACCGGCAGCGTCTGGGGCCAGCAACAGACGCAGCAGACACAGCCAACCAGCAATGCCTTTGGCCAAACTCTGGGCGGCACGCCGCAAAGAACGGGGCTTGGCAACAGCATGATGTCGCCGCCTCAGCAGACGCAGCAGATGCCGACGCTGTCACAATCACAAGCTCAGCTGTCGAGCTCGCTGTGGCAGCCGGGCAAGGAAACTCCTCGTACGTGACCAAAACCTCTGCCAAAGCTCCTTCAACTCGTCCTTGACCATGTGTGAGAGCGGGAGTGACTCGAAGCTAACGGGAGAAATGACAGACCAGAAACCGATTCTCGAACAGATGAAGCTCGTGACGGAAAAGTGGGATCCGGCGAACCCCAGCTGCGTGTTCAAGCACTACTTTTACAACAAGGTGGACGAGTCGCACATTCCATTTTACAAGCCACAGCCGCACGAGGACCCGCGCGAGTGGGAGGAGGCACTGCAGAGCAAGCCGGGCCCCGAATTCATGCCGGTGCTGTGCTCGGGGTACGCGGGGGTGGCAGACCGGCTCAAGACGCAGAAGCGGGCGATTTCCGAGTTTAACACGCGGCTGCACCAGGTCAACGGCAGCCTGGACGCGCTGCTGCAGCGACACGAGCTCGAGACGGAGGTGCGGGCGCTGGCGGCGCGGCGGCGACAGGCGGCGATCCACGCGCGGTGCCTGGCGCTGGCGGCGCGCGTGCAGATTCTGCGCAACCGCGGGTACGCGCTCAGCGGCGACGAGGACGACCTAAATCGGCGCCTGCAGAAGCTGGAGCGCGAGGTGCAGGACCCGGCCGTCGGGGCGCGCGAGGAGGAGCTATGGAGCAGACTTATTGTGCTGCGCGGGTACTCGGACCGTCTGAGCAAGGAGATGGGCAAGCCGGTGGCTGAAGGGACGGAGCTTGACGAGGAGACGCAGACCAAAGCCAAACGGGTATGTTTTCTTTTGCTTTTCTTTTGTTTTTGTGATTCTCTGTCGTGGTGTGCTAATGTGCGGAATAGATTATGCAAGACTACGAGAAGCAGCTCAATCATCTGAAAAAGGAAGTTGAGTCGTTGAGTGCGGACTATGCAGAGTGGGAGGAAAGTCGCAGCTCTAATGTGCGAACGAGATAGAGACGGGGGCTAAGAGGCGACCTTTGGCTGTGCTGCCGGAGTAAAAGGGATGCTGTGATTATGGGATTGGGCGTCTTGAGGTTTTGTTTTCTTTATCCATACACTGCCACCTTGTATTGCGTATCGGGAAAAGGGCTAGATCATGTACAGAAATGCATTAGATTACGGCCTATTCGTCGGCTCGTGGTCGTGGCTCATTCATGATTCATTTGCCGTCATAATGTGCGACCATGACAAATTTTCGATTTAAATATTGTCGCGAAGCGAGAAATCTTGCCCCAAATTCTGCTGCAGCATCCCGCGATGAGCATTGGCCAACGAGTGGTGACGTTTCGATTACTGTAGCTGTCGGAGGATGTAGTATCTGTCGGGCCGCATATTTTGGGATTCACGTGTTGACAGAGCCTGGCGTAAATATCTTGGAATGGCGAAAAGTCGGAGTTGGTATTATACATGGTTTGTGGTATTTTGTCTATGCCCAAATACATGGAAAACTTTTTCCTCGTCCCCATATTGTACAGATGCGCGCCCCTGACCGGAGCTTTCTTCCGAGGCTGGTTGGAATGGAGTGCGTAGACGCTCCATCGCATAAAATTACAGCGACATCATTTCCAACGTCGCAAAGTTGATTGACGATTGCGTATTGATTCGTCTCATGGTTTGGCCAGATGTTACTTTAGTATTGGAAACCGTCGTGGTCATGATCGGACGGTTGCGCGCGCGCAGCGAAATGAGGCGACTCTAAAAGATGCGGCTAGCCATGTCAATGGCAAAGGGGGCTGCTTTCAAGTTAGCAAGCCGGTCTGGTTACCCGTCGGCCCAGAATAGAGGTTTCACATACATAGGTACAGCATCAAGGCCGTGGCAGCGACCTGCTGCATAGTAAAGGTAGCTTCGGCCTCGAGGGCGCGAATCTCCTCGGCAGACTGCTGGGGGGGAGCAACTGCGGCGATCACGAATTAGCCAAGCATTCAAGGTTACCCAATGACCCTGACAGGATAGGAATAAAAATAGCTTGGCTGGGCAAGCGGGGAACGGTCACACTCACATCCTCCAAACATTTTTGCGGCGTATGGGATATGGGCGGGCTTAAAAATAGGTGTGTGAAGGAATATCAAAAAAAAATTTAAAAAATTGGCGGTATGATGCGGGTGGACAAGTTACGTAAAAGCTAAACCAGACAGGCGATGTCGGATTTGGGCGGGCGCAAACTGGGGTTGTGGTTGTGCAGCGCGGCAGAGCTGTTTACAGTGAACATGTATCTTTTGGGTATCTAGGTACAGAAGGCACAGGAGGCACAGAGGGCGCGGATCTGTTTCTTGTGGCTGGTTGCCGCGCTATTTCGAAGTGGTGTCACGGGAGCTGCAGTGGTTGGGTAGGGCAGACAGGGCAGGTAAAGTGCTGACTGGCGCTGTAAGTGCTGCAACCTGGCGAGGATTTGCAGGGGGGGTTACAGCACGTTGTGGCGGGCCGCGGGGTCGTGGAAGGACACTAAAGGTACCTGCGGGCCCAAGCACCGATATGATGGCCATTCTCACAAGGTGTTTCGATGTCAAACTGTCAGCATGTAAAGTCCATGTCTCAGTACTCGCAGATGTAGCGCTCAGACAAGTTGACGGCCTGCAGACTCTTTGCACAACCACAACAAGTCATCATCCGTCTTGGGTGCAGCCATTGCTGGATTCCGTGACACATGACAACTCGCGACAACCTCCACCACTCCACGAAGAAGACCAAAAAAGTTGCTAACTAACTAAATAGTCCCGCGCGAAGAATCCAGTTAAAATGTGGCATTGTTATGTGGAAGCGTTCACTACCTCTATGTATGGGGAATCGTCCGCCAACTCTAAAAGTGGCCAGCCTCCGCTTAGAGCCTCCTCCAGACAAGACCGCCGACGAATGGGCAATCTGGAACTCGGCGACTCGCCCAGTTGTCGGCACGGTGGCATCCGATATCGTCCGCCTCTAATCCGTACGGAGTACTGAGTCGCTTCGATACAAGTCTTTGGAGTGAGTATTTTGGTCAATTCTTGAGACGTGATGGGGGCAGATCATGTACCCTTCATGTACCCCTCATGTACCCCTCCATGTCTCAATCATCCACCTGCTCCGCTATGATAGCCTAGATTGGTGGATATTCTCAGGTCATTATTATTCCTCCCCTTGTCTCGCGACTTGCGTGTTACTTTGAGTCAATCTAGTTGGGTAATAGATACTCATCACTCTACGTACGGCGCGCTTTGCCGCCACCAGGCCGTCACCCGTCTACCTATCCGGCCGTGCCCTACCTAAACTCTCGGCTCCCTCTCTTCTCTTCTAGTTCAAATTTTCTTCTCCTCTTCTCTCCTCCATCAATTGTTTGTCTTGCACCGTATTTCTCACATCACCGGCGCCTCAATTCTACATCGTTTCCAGAGTTGTCTTGCTTGGTGACGTACGCGATCGAAAAGCTTCGTTCGCTTCTTGGTTCGGCTGCGCTCGGCTGGAAAAAGTTCCGTCGCCTGAGCCATCACCACCAAGCACACTCTTCTTCCACCCTTCCGTTTTTCCTCCGACACACACATCTGCCAATTGAAGCATCACTTGCTCTCTTGGTTTCACAACAATGGCTTCTCGACTCGCCATCGTCCGGGGTGCTCCACTCAAGCACTCCCTCTCACTGGCCATCAGATCGGTGCCCTTTGTCGCCCGCCGCGGCGTGGCTTCCGCCACCACCCCCCGCCAGCTCTCACAAACTTCCCAGGCCGAGGCCGACGGCCACAGGAGATCTCATGCCGCCCTGGAATCTCTACAGCGCGATCCGGCCTACCTGGAGATGAAGGACGCCCAGGCTGAAAACCCCCAGCCCTGGATGGACTTTGTCGCCCGTCACATTGGTCCCCGCGACTCCGATATTGACGCCATGCTCAAGACTGTCGGTGCTGACTCCCTCGACACCTTCATCTCTCAGGTCATTCCCAAGGATATTTTGCTACCACCCAAGAAGACCATTCAGCCCAAGAAGCTCAGCGAGTCTGGCGTCGCCAATGTGTTCAAGAATATGAGCGCCCAGAATGAGGTCAAGACCTGGATGAATGGGGGTGGCTACTATCCCGTTGAGATCCCCGCCGTTATTAAGCGCAACCTCCTCGAGAATCCCGCCTGGTACACCAGCTACACTCCTTACCAGGCCGAAATCTCACAGGGCCGTCTCGAATCGCTCCTCAACTTCCAGACTATGATCTCTGATCTGACTGGTCTTCCCGTCGCCAACGCCTCCCTCCTCGACGAGGGTACCGCCGCCGCCGAGGCTATGACTATGTCTTGGAACTCTCTTCCTACTGCACGCGCCAAGCGTCCCAGTAAGACCTATGTTGTATCTGACCTTCTCCACGACAGCACCATTCGCGTCATGCATGGCCGTGCCGAGGGTTTCGGAATCAACATCGAGGTCATGGATCTCTCCACCTCCGACGCTCACGACAAGATCAAGGCTTTCGGCGACGACCTCGTCGGTGTCATGGTTCAGTATCCCGACACCAACGGTGGTGTCCGCAACTTCCGCGAGCTCGCCGACCTTGCCCACGCTCAGGGCACCCTTCTGTCTGCCGCCACCGATTTGTCTTCTCTGACTCTCCTTACACCTCCTGGTGAATGGGGTGCCGACGTTGCCTTCGGTAACTCTCAGCGCTGGGGTGTTCCCTTGGGCTTCGGTGGCCCCCACGCTGCCTTCATGGCCGCTCAGGAGTCTAGCAAGCGTCGTCTCCCGGGTCGCATCATTGGTGTCTCCAAAGACCGCAACGGCCGCCGCGCTTTGCGCCTCGCTTTGCAAACCCGTGAGCAGCACATTCGCCGTGAAAAGGCCACTTCCAACGTCTGCACTGCCCAAGCTCTGCTTGCCAACATGTCTGCTATGTATGCCATCTATCACGGTCCTGGTCAGCTTCGCGAGATGGCCGTCACCAATCTCCGCCACGCTCGCATGATTCAGGCTGCTGCTCAGCACTACGGCCTCAACGTCATCACCTCATCCGTCGACCCTGACGGCCGCGTTCTCTCCGACACCGTCACCATCTCCTTCAAGGACCCCATTGTCTGCCGCGCTCTTCGCCGTGAGCTCAATGATCGCGGCATCAGCAGTGGCAAGTCTTGGTCCTCCAACGAGATTGTCCTGGCTGTCCCCACCACTTTCACCCTCAAGAATTTTGTTCGCATTGTTCAGTCTTTCCGTGATGTCTCCTCCAAGAACCACACCAACGCCTACGTCGACGTTGCCAACAAGTACTGGACCGAGGGCTACAAGGTATCCTCCAACGAGATCATCAAGAGCCTCCCTGATGCCGTGCGCCGAGAGTCCAAGTTCTTGACTCACCCCGTCTTCAACTCCCACCACTCCGAAACTGAGATGCTCCGCTACATGCATCATCTCCAGTCCAAGGATCTGTCCCTCGTCCACTCTATGATTCCTCTAGGTTCCTGCACCATGAAGCTCAATGGTACTACCCAGATGGAGCTGATTGGCACCGAGTCGTCTTCCAATATCCACCCTCACGCTCCCGTATCCGGTGTCAAGGGCTACCAGAAGCTCTTTGACGCCACCTCGGCCCAGCTTGCTGCTCTCACTGGTATGGACGCGACTTCCCTGCAGCCCAACTCTGGTGCTCAGGGCGAGTTTGCCGGTCTTCGCGCAATTGCCAAGTATCACGTGGAGCACAATGGTGGCAGACGTGATATCTGCCTGATCCCCACCTCAGCTCACGGTACAAACCCTGCTTCTGCTGCCATGGCCGGTCTGCGTGTCGTTCCCATCAAGTGTGACACTGCCACTGGTAACCTCGACATTACTGATCTTCAGGCCAAGGCCAAAAAGCACGAGAAGGAGCTTGCTGCCATCATGATCACATACCCCTCTACCTATGGTGTCTTTGAGCCCGAGGTCCGCAAGGCTTGCGATATTGTTCACGAGCACGGTGGTCTCGTTTACATGGATGGTGCCAACATGAACGCCCAAATCGGTCTCACATCTCCTGGCGCGCTCGGTGCCGATGTCTGCCATCTCAATCTCCACAAGACCTTCTGCATTCCCCACGGTGGCGGTGGCCCTGGTATCGGCCCCATCTGCGTCAAAGACATCCTTGAGCCCTACCTGCCTCACCAGAACAACCAGACCCCCGTGTCCAGCGCCAGCTTCGGTAGTGCCAGCATTGTGCCTATTAGCTGGGCTTATATCTCCACCATGGGTGATGCTGGCCTCCGCAAAGCTACTTCCCTGGCTCTTCTCAACGCCAACTACATTCTTGCCCGCCTCAAGGAGCACTACCCCATTCTCTACACTAACGAGAACGGTCGCTGCGCTCACGAGTTTATTATTGATGCTCGTGGCTTTTCCAAGACTGCTGGTGTCGAGGCTATCGATATCGCTAAGCGTCTCCAGGACTACGGCTTCCACGCTCCTACCATGAGCTGGCCGGTACCCAACACTCTTATGATTGAGCCTACCGAGTCTGAGAGCAAAGAGGAGCTGGATCGCTTCATTAATGCTCTCATCAGCATCCGCAACGAGATTCGCGAGGTTGAGGAAGGCAAGCAGCCCCGCGAGGGCAACGTCCTCAAGAACGCTCCTCACACCCAGATCGATCTGCTTCTCGGCGACGACGGCAAGTGGGAGCGCCCTTACAGCCGTGAGAAGGCCGCCTACCCCCTGCCTTATCTCACCGAGAAGAAGTTCTGGCCCACCGTTACCCGTGTTGACGACAGTAAGTTTCGAACTTGACGAATCTATTGACAAAAAGCAACTAACCAAATGTACAGAGTACGGTGACACCAACCTGTTCTGTACCTGCCCTCCTGTCGAGGACACTACTGGCACCAACTAAGCATTCTGATTCTTCTACATTTGAATATA
The DNA here is from genome assembly GCA_038367545.1 of Beauveria asiatica. Taxonomy (NCBI): domain Eukaryota; kingdom Fungi; phylum Ascomycota; class Sordariomycetes; order Hypocreales; family Cordycipitaceae; genus Beauveria; species Beauveria asiatica. The sequence continues at coordinate 41,020 of JAAHCF010000024.1, read as the reverse complement.
GAAAAGTTCCGAATCATGCTACAGGGACTTATGCTACAGGGACTCATGCGGCATGCTGAATAAAGACACATGCTCGCGCAACCCGCATCGAACATGACTACAAGACACATGTGCTGTGTCTTAGGTATATCAGTCTAACATGGTTTTTTAACGCTGGGCAGAGGATGCGGCTTGCGTAAAAACACCGCATCTTTCTGCCCACCCGTGCCGTGTGGCATGGAACAGAAGCAAATGCAAAGCAGGTCAACTGCTACTGTACTTTTGCTTCTCTTCCTTCCATATACATGCTTTTATTTTGTTTTTGCTACCTGCGCGCATCTTGGATTGCACCTTTTAACACCAATCTTCTCCGAAACTCTTCAACAAGGTTTATGAACTGGGAAAAATACACCGTCGGAGCTTTTGTTTCTTTTCTGCGTTGGCTTTTGTTTGTTTTATGTTCGCCTTGCAAATTTTTGTTGTTTGTTAAGCGAGACCCAATATACAACATCTCACTTGGCAATTGGCAAAAAAGCTGTTATTCGTTAACTGTTTGGGGACATACAAGAAGGGAGTTGTCACTGGCGGCTGACACTACCTTTTGGCATTCAACATTTACGCCTGGCGTACTAGGGCGTTTTCTTGCTCTCGCTTTCGCACAGCCCTCGGTGGCTTTCAACAATCATGGAGGAAGGAAATGAGCTGAAACAGAATCAACTTGTGAAGAAGAGAGGCGACACAATTGACCTTTTCGACTCTATTCACTCAACAAGAGACTATGTTCTTTTTTCTAACGTTTTCGACAATTCTTTTAGATACCCCTCGGTGCTTGGCTGTGGTCCACAAGCACACTGACTTTCGAATCTCGAATCTTGGCTCGACTTCCATACGGAAGGATGGCGGCCGCGAGCTGCCATGCGCAACTTGGCATGGCGAATTGAGCTCTCTTTTGGAGAGCCGAATGCGCGATAGAATGCATTGCTATTAAAGGGTCCTGGACCCCGATTTATTGTCCCGTTATGCTGTGTGATGTGATTTGTGACTATGCCATGTGCCCACGTCGCAGGTTGCGGCCATCTACAATAATATCACGGAATCAACAATCATGATCTGGAATGCATACTTGTTCATGTAGGCGTATTGTGTGATTCCCGAAAATGTAGATCATTAAATCTAATCTCAAAGCGGTGAGCCGCCTGTTGCGAACCCTCTTTTTTAGTTCATATATTCATTCATTCCCAATATTCTTGAAAATCCCTACGCCTCAAATACCAAAGAGACACCGTCATCACCCGCCGTGACGACCCTCTCGCCCGTCTCGCCCTGCACGAAGCCGAGCACGCCGCCGCCCTCGCCATCTCCGCGGTGGCCCTTCCACTCCTTGACTAGGCCGCCGTCAGAGGCGCCCGCCGCGCCGCCCGCCGCCTGCGCGCCTGTCCCAGCGCTCCCGCGGAGGTCCCAGCGTCGCACGACGCCGTCCATGCCGCACGATGTGAGCAGCCACGAATTCTTGACAAAGTCGACTCGGACGACCGAGTGCTCCTCATGTGCGCCAACAATGTGGCGGCGGACAGCGAAGCGTCTCGTCGCGTCGTACACGCAGATGGAGCCATCGACGGAGCCCGCGGCAAGGAGCACGGTTGCGGGCGTCGTCTGGGCGAGCGTGATGGCGAGCGTCTCGACGCCGTCGGTCTGGGTATGCAGCGACGCGAGAATCTGGCCGCCGGTGGTGGCGTCGGCGACGCCGGATGACTTGTTTTGTTGGGAAGAGGTGTTGCCGAGGCGCGGAAGGGACACAATTTTGATGGCGCCGCCGGCGCCGCCTACGGCAACAAACGTGGCCTTGGGGTCGACGGCGACGGAGTACAGGCCGCCTTCGACGGCGAAGCGCTGGTCCTCGGGGGACAGCGCGACAGCCGTCTGGCCGTTGCTGTCGACGATGCCGCGCGCGGCGGCGGCGCCCCAGACGTCCCAGACGTACAGCGTGCCGTCCTCGGACACGGTCGCCAGAAGCCGACCGTCGGGCGTCCAGGTGCCGGCGGTGCAGCCGCCCGTGTGCAAAAAGTACGACTGCACAATCTGCAGCGGGTTGGCGGCGTCGGACGGGTCAATCGTGTATACCCAGACGGAACCGTCGTTGGCACCGAGGGCAATCGTGTTCGGGGAGTCGGGAGAGGGGCACGCAGCGATCCAGTTGACCTCCTCGACCTCCTGCGCCTCGCCGAGCAACGTCATGACGAGGCCCGCGGCTGGCGAGACGTCGGCCTTCCAGGCGCGCATGCGGCCGTCGAGACCGCCGCTCACGAGCACCTCGCCGGCGGGCAGCGTCCAGCACAGCGCGTTGATGGAGTCTGTGTGGCCGTCGAGCGAGAAGAGGCTCGGCAGGGAGGCGGGAGGCGGGCGGTTGGCGGCGGCGGCGGGATCCGCGGCGAAGCTGGCGGGCAGCACGGGGCGGCTCGGCGCGGCGGACGTGTCGACGACCCAGCCGGCGCCCGGGGCGTCGTCCTGCGCACCGGCGGAGCCGCCGACGGCGACGAGGGACGGGTGCGCGGGGTGCTGGGCAATGGCGAAGAGTGAATCTTGCGGCTCGTCAAAGTAGGCAATGGCGTCGTTCGCGAGGAGAAGCTCCTGGTCGTCGTCGTCAGAGTCCATGGCCATGTCATTGTCGTCGTCGGCGATTTCCTCAGCGGCGTCGTCGGCGGCGAGAACGTCGAGGTCGTCGTCGGGGTGAGGCGGCTGCTGCTGCTCAGGTGTGTCGGACGGCATCGTGTGTGGTTGTAGGGGGGGATAGTCGCGATGGACGAAACGAAAACAAACAACGCTAAGAGAAGAGCGGAAAGAATCAGAGGACAAGGGAGAAGGAGGAACACGAAGAGGAAGTCTAGATTTTTGGAACCAATCCAGTATTATATGCCAGGTGGCGGGGTAGTTCGAAGATGGAAGTCACCAGAGAGAAGCTGAGAAGCTTGGATGCTTGATAATCACTTTTCTCGATGGTGGGGTTGAACTTTTTTTCCCAGTTGCCCCTCATTGCGGTGATGCGCTCGCGAGGTACAAGGTTTGTCACTGTAAAATGCTGCAATCCACTGGTACCGCGGAGACTGCCAGTCCTGGTATGCTCAGTGGCTCCCCTCAAACTTTACATGCAAATATTGGCATTTGTAATGATAGCTATTGGGCTACCGATATGATCTTTACGTCGTTTCTTTTCATCGTTTACTAATTTGTTAACTATTTCTCTCAAGTTTTGATTGCTAGTCACAAGACATGCGCCATCATATGATACCGTGTCGTGGGCGTCTACGAACTTGTTAATAATGATAGAAATTAAACGGAATGTTAAAATAACAGGTTCTCTCTCATTTGTATGCAACCCTTTATCAGCGCAAGGCTGAAAGTCCGCATTGGCTAGAGGTCAAATTGTCGCCCATGTCCGCTACAATCAAGTTACTTGAAGCAAATGAGTTTTCTCTGCAGCCACATGGGAGTTTTACTGCAACATTAAGATCGTCTCCATTTCAGAAAACTTCTGAATTTTCTGTTCAAATATGGGGACTAACTGCAGTCATAGCGTCACATATAGACAACAGGCCGTATCTTGGCCGTGCTGGGTATTTTGAACTAACATGCCAAGTGATTATTGGACCCTGCCGACTTCCCATGAGCCGTCCTTCACAACACTCTCCATATATTCCACCGCCTCCGGTGCACGAAGACGCCGGCACCAACCTTTTCCAACAATGCCGATGATGAGACGGTGCTGCACCGGGCGGCACCTTGGCTGCGAGTCGGCCATCCTGCGCGCGCTGGTGCCGCGACTCGGCATGTTCCTCGATTGGATAGTGGAAAGGAGCGGGTTGGTAAAGTGAGGAGGGTACTAAAGAGGAGAGGATGAAGATTTCAGAGGATGCGATGGAGCAAGAAATGTGCCGAGGAGCATATTGCGGAACTGGTATACATCAGCAGCGACTGTGAGAAATAGTTTGTCATGGATCATTGCCAGCTAATTTCTTTTCTCGGAACTGAATCATTCCACACAGTAGAATACATCCGTACTAACCAGTGACCACCTAACGCCCAGCTAACATGGAAATTGCCAACCCTGTAACGCCATACCGACCCTGCCTTGAGCAATGCTCTATGCTTTCTTGCTTCCACCACATGCCGCTTCATTCACTCGTCGAGGATCTCAACCCAGTTCTTTTCCGACTGCTTCCTCTCCCAGCGTTCGGCCGCTGCCTGGCGGACGATGCGCTCGGCGGCCTCCTCGGCCTCGGACTGGGCGGCCATTTCGCGGATCTGGTGGCGGATGCCGAGGGCGAGGGCCTTTTGCCAGCCACTGTGCGTCTTGCAACGCTTGCGCTCGCACATGCCGCGGACGGCGTCGCCGTCACCCAATGGGTCGTCGAGGCCGCCGCCTGCCGCCAGGGTAGCTGCGCCCTCAGGGGACCGCGCGTAGGCGGCAAAGGCGTCGCGCGCTGAGATGGTGTCGAGGCGCTGATCGTAGCCGCACATGTCGTCGCCGAGACGGCCCGCAGCGATGGCGGCGCGACGGCGTTCCTGCGCCATCTCGATGAGTGTGAGCATTTTGTGGCACAGCAGCGTCTCGGCCTCGAGCTGCCGCCGCGTGTTGACGGCTTGCTCGACGTAGCTTCTCTCCTCTTCGCTGAGAATCGAGTCTAGGCTGTTGTCTGCGGTGGAGATTAGTTGACTTGGGCGTCACAGATGCAGAAACGGGGATCGGGCGTACCAGTTCCGTCTACCTTGCTATGGTCAGCAGCGAATGGCGCGGCTGTCATGGTCCAGAATCCATTCTCGTCCACAGTCGCCAGTCCGCTAGACAAAAGCGCCATGAACTCCTCTTGGGATAATTGGTCCGTCAAGCTGCTGCCCCCCTTGGCCGCCTTGGGCAGCTTGGCGATGAGGCGCTCCCACCAGGCCTGTGCGTGCTCGTTGGAGCAAAAGTAGCTGGGCGGGCTCTGGCGCAGGCGGGCGGCCTTTTTGCAGGCGCCCATGCTGCAGCTCTTTTTGTATATGGACCGGAACTGCTTGGTCGTGCAGCGTGGACAGATGAACTTTTCAATGAGATTCTCCCCGACCTCCTTGCTCAGGTTGATACACTCGCCATGGAACCAGTCATCGCATCCCTCGCAGCAAATCATCCAGCGGTGGTCGTCGGGCCCCTGGCACAAGCAGTAGGGCCCATTATCCGAGTCGTCGTCGGCGGCGGAGCCGTCGTCGGTGCCCGTCTTGGGCTTTCTGCGCTTCTTTGGAAGCGTCGACTTGGGCCGCTTGGGTGCCTTTTTGACGACGGCCGCAGTGCCCTTTTTCTTAGGTGGTGACGCGCGCGTCGATGATGGCGTTATGTCTGCAGTCTCTGTTGACGGAATGGGCGTATAGGACGCCGCGCGCGGTGAAGCAGCGGCCGATTCATCCTTGATGAATACGTCTGGCTCAAAGCGGTAGTCGTCCGAGTACAGGTTGTCCATAATGGACAATCAATGCCCTTTTATCCCTGGCGGCACTCTCCACAAGGTGGTCGTGGGGATAGCATATAGATTGTTTTACGAGAAACCCATGGAAAAATTTCGCGTAGAGATTCTCACGAGCCTGTTGTGATTTGAATGGATGAAGCCTTCACTGAGCGAACGGATGCTCAGGGCGCGCCACAGTCGCCGCCAGCGCTAAAACGCGTGTGGTTGCAGTGCAAAGTGGCGCCACAGCGAGCAACAAGGCCTCCGGAAGATGTTCGGAGCCATCACTGAGCAAATTTATCAGCATGGCCATTGACCACCGCCCTCCATCCCCTGTTTGCCATCATCGCCCGCGACAGAGTAACGACGACGACGACAATGGCGCATTTGAGAATATCCATGGCCGCGATGCGCAGCGTGCTCGCCCGGGGCTCCGCGCAGCAATGCCAGCGCTGCTTCTCCAGCAGCGCGCTGCAGACCAAGCTCGCCCGGCCCGCCGCCGCCGCCAAGAGCATCAGCATGCGCGCGAGGCTTCCCATGACGCAGAAGCGCACAAAATATAGCACGGTCGAGCAGGCCAAAAGCCGGCACAGCACTGGGGTAAGAAAGACCCCAAGGAAATAAATGAAAAACCCTGCAACGTGACGGGAGAAAGGCTGACCGAGTCTGTCGCAATACTTTATAGCCGTTTTCCTGGAAGGCCGGACTCTTGTTCGTCGTGACCTGCGGTGGCCTGTTTTGGTATTTCGAGCACGAAAAGGAGCGCATGCAGCGCAAGAGAATCGCCGAGGCCAACAAGGGTGTCGGTAAGCCGCTGGTCGGAGGCTCGTTTGAGCTGATCGACCATAACGGCAAGCCCTTTACCAGCGAGATGATGAAGGGCAAATACGCATTGGTGAGCAAATGACAAAGATACGCCAAAATGACACGCATAGATGGACAGCGATTGACAAGGCGACGCTCTAGGTCTACTTTGGCTTCACGCGCTGCCCCGACATCTGCCCCGAAGAGCTCGACAAGATGGCGCGCATGCTCGAAATTGTCAAGACACAGGCGCCTCCCGACAGCCTTCTGCCTGTATTCATTACCTGCGACCCCGAGCGTGACGATCCCGCGTCCCTCAAGGGATACCTTGCTGAATTTCACCCCGAATTCATCGGCTTGACGGGCACGTACGACCAGATCAAGGACACGTGCAAAAAGTACCGCGTCTACTTTAGCACGCCGCAAAATGTCAAGCCTGGCCAAGACTACCTCGTTGACCACAGCATTTACTTTTACCTAATGGACCCCGACGGCGACTTTGTCGAGGCGCTCGGCCGCCAGCACTCGCCCGACGAGGGTGCCAAGCTGATCCTGGACCACATGAGGGACTGGGCCAAGAAGTAGAGGGAGGGGATCGAGGCGTCCGTGTGTATGGTCGCATTGTATACTACTGTAGCTTTTTATACTTGTTCAACTTGTAAAACAGAGAAATCATATCAGCAGACAACTCCACGAATTTACATATTGTTACACGTTGCCGTTTACGGAGTCGGGTTGAGCTCGAACGTGGCAAGACTGGGGCGTTTGATCAAGGTGTTAGCCATATTCATTGCCGCGGTAGGTAAATCAAGGATGTCACAGCTTCAAAAATCGCCGCAAAATAACATCATTCTATTTACAAGAGAACAATCGCATTGTTTCAGCCCTGGGTTGTGACACGAGGACGGCCGTAGCTCCCGGTTGGTGGAGCCGGAGACCACTTTACCTGAACAAGGGCACTCGAGCTACTGACCAAGTCTCACCAACTCGCAACTCGCATCCTCACACGCGTATTTTTCTCTGCGAACGATACCGGAGACGGTCAAGGGCGACCGAAAGCCGCCGGGAGAATTTGGTAGAATGGATCACGGCCGGGTGCTCGTCACGCGTCTGGCGCCGTGCTGCCGGTCGTTGGGGAGGGCCGACGTCGTCCGATGTCGCGCCGGCGCGCCGACGGCATGCACCCTCAGCAGGACGGCGCAGCGCCGAGCTTTCAGCAGCGCCGCGCCAAGGTTACGCGAGAGGGCAACGCCTAGAGAGGATGGGTCTCCTACGGAGATAGTGGACGGAGCGCGGCCCGAAATTCACCCTGCTTTTGCGGATATTGCATTTGCGTTTGAGTACGTCCATTCAGACGTTACCAGTTTGGCACCGTGACTGACTATTTTACTATTAGCATCGATGGTGTGCTGTACAAGGGACAGCGAGGTATTCCTGGCGCTAGAGAAATGCTACAGAAAATTAGACAGCTTGGGCTGCGCTACGTCTTTCTGACGAATGGCGGCGGCGCGCACGAGAATGCCAAGGTAGCCTCGCTGGCGAAGCGGCTGGGCCTTGAGAATCCCGACTACGTGCTGAAGGATAGAGTGATTCTGTCGCATACTCCCATGCGAGGCTGGGAGGAAGATGTCAAGAAGAACGGAACGGTGTTGGTGACTGCATCGGAGCCTGAAACGGCAAGGCAGCTGGCCAGAGAGTGCGTCCTTTTCGATCTAGTTTCGGGCTTTTTTTTTTGATGATCTGCTGACTGATCTTTTGAAAGATATGGATTCAAGCGAGTAGTGACACCGGCAGATCTGCTCGCTGCGAACGGACACATTTACCCGTTTGCTCACCTCCGCGATAGCCTCCACAAGGAAGTTTCGCCGCTACCAGACGGCAAGAGTGCCGCCGCCATCACAGACCCGTACAGCCGGGATATACCGTCGAATGCGCTGAAAATTGACCAGATTCTGGTGTGGAACGACCCGCGAGACTGGTCGCTCGACATCCAAGTCATCCACGACCTGCTCGTCTCGCACCGTGGCTATCTCGGCACCATCTCGACCAAGAACGGCGACAAGGCGCTCGCCGACGCCGGATGGCAGCAGGACGGGCAGCCGGACCTCTGGATCTCGAATCTGGACCTAGTGTGGAAGACGGAGTACCCGGTGAACCGGTTCGGCACGGGGGCGTTTCTGGAAGCGCTCAAGGGCGTGTGGGCGGCGGTAACGGAGGGCGCGGCGCCGCTGCGGTACGAGGCACTCGGGAAGCCGTCGCAACACACGTACGAGTACGCACACAATCGGCTGCTGCACGGGGACGCGGCAGAGGGTGAGAGGATGAGGCGGCCGCTGCGCAGGGTGTACATGGTGGGGGATAACCCGGAGAGCGATATTCGCGGGGCCAACGAGTTTATGCCGGCGGACGGCGCGCAGTGGGAGTCGATCCTGGTGCGTACGGGCGTGTTCCAGCCTACAACGGCGGAGCCAGAGCCGCGGTATCAGCCGACGGTGGTGGTGGACGATGTGGTGGACGCGGTGGTGTGGGCACTGCGGAACGAGGGTGCGGATGTGTCGAGGGAATGGCTCCTGTCTAATAAGTGAGGAGGGGCCTCGGTGGAAATGTACATGGACAATAGCAATGCTTCAGAGCAGATAAACAAGAAGAAACTAAGAGGAATCAATTTGTATTGTTGTAATCGTGCATAGAGTCACAGTATGAGTCACCGTGGCTGGAGGGGGAGGCTTATAAGTCACATTGTGTCGTACAACTTCAACCATCAAGGTAATAAGCAACATGGCTCAGTGGAAGAGCGACGGGCTCATAACCCGTAGGTCCCTGGATCGAGACCAGGTGTTGCTATTCAACATTGGTTTTTTTGGTCGCTTCTTTTATTTTTTGGGGTGGCTTTTGTGTCCTGGTCGTGTAACATGGATGTGGTAGTCAAGCTGGGAGAGTGTTAGTTACTGGGGAGTTACCTGAGACGATTTGAGTAGAGTTTGAGACTTGGCTAACGCAGCCATGCTGTGTGGGGTGTATATGTATCTACATGTACGGATTATCTGCATGTATCTGGCGACGGAAATCGATGCGTCGTGATTTATTAGACGTGAGAGATGAAAAAGATGGGAGGAGAATAAAGCTGTTTTCCTCGGCATGATGATATGGATTTGTATTTTATTTTGACTATTAGAAAATGTTGCGTGAATTCGTCCTTGGCCACTGAGATAGACGACGGCTACTGGTGAAGGATGAGTTGGTGGCCTGATTCAGACTAGCTGGCACGCGAAGATGCAAGCAGGATGAGCAGGTAGCATGGCAACGCATAGCTATGCCGAAAAGAGATGATGAGTGAGACACTGGTAAAGAGTTTCTGTACGGAGTAACTAGCTGGCAAAAAGAACAAAAAAGGGTAGGCTGAGGGGGGCTAAGGATCGACGCCCACGACGCGGTGGCGGCCAAACATGAGCGGAGGCTGAGGCGGCTTTTTGGAGGATTATCATCAATATTCACCGATGGCTTATTATTACAGCAGGAATTGCAGCAGAAGTTGCACATAAATGCCTCCAACACTACAGCGCTGGCTAGCAACGGACTACAGCGCTGTGGCGCCTGTGGATGACCTGTACGGAGTAATTACCTGTAAATTGGTGTGGCGTTTGCTAGTCTCGGTCCCTCCAGCTCAAACCAGATGGCCTCGTGACCCATCCTTATATTTGAACAGCAGTAACTGAAATACGAGAGATTGTAGAGTATGGCAGCCTCGTAAAAAGACGTTGAGAAAATCAAGGTTCATAATCGACGTGAGCCGGCGGCTAATAAGGCGCGTGGCCCACGCTGCGACAATGGACGGATTCAATGGGGCGGCCTTTTCGCGCCGGCAAGGAAGGAATGCAAAGAAAGAAACCCTGATTTGAATGCTGAAATACAGCGCCCACTGGCCGGACTAGCAAAACTAACTAATACTTCCGCTCGCTAACTATCCTATCCCTACCTCTCTGGTCGTGGGGCACACCCTGATATCACGTTTTAACTAGTTACTTGCGGAGTACCTGAAGGTTGTCGGCCAACTGCCCTGTTTGCCTGTCCTCCAACTGTCATGAGCTAATAACCTAGTTAGTTAGTCGGGCGACCCTGTATTCCTCCCCACTAAGCCTAACTAAATAGCCCATCCCACCACGTAGCCCACGATAAGCCTGCGACACAGCCTTATTACCCCCCGTCTACGGATGTACTCTAACCCTCTTGACCACCACTCCCACACATTCGGTTTCCTGTCGCGTGCATCCATTTACTTGAATCCTGCTTTTTGCCTCCTCAAGCTGCTGCGAGCAGAGTAGGTCGACTGGATTCCCTCGACCTTGTCCTCTCTCCCCATCTTGCTTTGCTATCCCAACACTTGCTCCCACCCACCCATACCATTCTTGCTTGGCAGCCGTTACAGCTTGGCTTGTGACTGCCCTCCTCCCTAGCCATGTCGACGGAACAGTTTCCTTCAAATGGCCCTGCGCCTCTCCGCTCTGCCCTCAAGGTCGACGACGAAGGCGACGGAACGCCCCCCATCAGCGGCTCCTTGAAAGGTATGTGCACATGCCTGTCCTTGCCATGACCGGCGCAGTTTCAACAGAGCCGTCTTTGCTGACACCTGGTCCCCTCCACCAACAACAGCTGTCCAGATCGCCGAGCCCGTCGAGGAATACTTTGTCGACGAACCCGACCAAGGCCAGTCCTCCAAGCTCTTTCGCGTCGGCCACAGCAAGCGCATGAGCGGCAAGCCCGTGGCCTCGTCGCGATCCTCCATCAGTGAGCCCTCGCCCGGCCTGCGGTCCCACGACGACCCCTCCTGCTCCGCCACCTCCTCTCAACCACCTCGCGTCTCCTCTCGCCAGGACAACAACTGCCAGTACTACAGCGAGAAGCTGCTCGCACAGGTCAGCGACTGGCTTGAACATGAACGTCACAAGGCCGCCAGCCGCAAGAAGCACTCACACCTGCACCACCACCAACCACGCCGCTCCTCCAACTCACCGCCCGACAGCAGCCGCAAGAGCCGCGGTCCCGATGCTGACCACGACAACCCTGCCGCCGCCGCACCCCAGGCCCAGCGGGAGCGCTCCGACTCAGTCGACTCTCAGGGCAGCGACGTCTCCCTCGACCGCCTCCAGCGCATTATTGAAGACTCCATGTCATCCATGGGCTTGACGACCGTCCCACACTTTAGCCCCCGCCCACCCAGGCACAAGCTCAAACGTCGTGGCTCCCTGCGACCTGCCTCGTCAGACACGGAATACGCCGAGAGCGACGTTGTCGTCCCCAGCTGTGACGCCTGGCTCGACAACTCTAAAACCCTAGTCTATTCTGGCACGGCCCTGAGCAGCGAAGAGCCCGAGGCCTCGGCCGTCCGCGTCGCCAAGGAAAAGAAAGTTTGGCTAGTTTTCAAGAATGAAATTATTCGCATCGCGCACACCCTGCGACTGAAAGGCTGGCGTCGCGTGCCTCTGGGTGACGGCCGCCGGATCTGGGTCGAGCGTCTCAGCGGCGCCCTCACCAACGCTGTCTACGTCGTCACGCCGCCCACCGACATTCCCGAGATTGAGGGCAAGAAAATGCCCCCGAAGCTCCTCCTCCGCATCTACGGGCCCCAGGTCGAGCACCTGATTGACCGTGACAACGAGCTCAAGGTGCTCCAGCGCCTGGCCCGCAAGAAGATTGGCCCGCGCCTTCTCGGCACCTTCAAGAATGGCCGCTTCGAGCAGTACTTCAACGCCATTACGCTGCGGCCCAGCGATCTGCGCGAGCCCGATACCTCGCGCCAGATTGCCAAGCGAATGCGCGAGCTGCACGACGGCATAGAGCTGCTTCCGTCGGAGCGAGATGGCGGCCCTGGCATCTGGAAGAACTGGGACCAATGGCTCGATAATGTCGCCCGCATTGTGCAGTTTCTCGACAAGGACCTTGATAACGTACCAGAGGGCTCTCGCGCCAACTCCGTGGTACATACCTGGAAAGCCAATGGCTACGTCTGCGGCGCGCCTTGGCCCCAGTTCCTGGACGCTGTCGTCAAGTTCAGAGCCTATCTCGACAGCTTCTACAAGAGCGCAAAAGCAATCCGTGAGAGCCTAGTATTTGCCCATTCCGATGTTAGTACTATTTACCCCTTTCTTCTTTCTTCTCGGCGTAAACTAACACCCCTTCAGACGCAATACGGCAACATTCTGCGCATCCGTCCCGACGACGAAAAGTCGCCCCTCCTCCAGGCCGCCAACAAGCACAAGCAACTCATCGTCATTGACTTTGAGTACGCCGCTGCCAACACGCCCGGCCTTGAGTTTGCCAACCACTTCACTGAGTGGGCGTACAACTACCACGACCCCGTCACCTCGTACGCCTGCAACGTCGAGCGCTACCCAACCCCCGAGGAGCAGCACCGCTTCATCAAGGCCTACGTCGACCACCGCCCGCAGTTCCCCGCCCTCGGCACCCCCCGCATGCTTCCTCAGGACCACGCCGCCAATACGGCCGCCAACACGGCAGCGAACGCCGCAGGGTATGCATCGGCCACCGCCAGCACCCCACCCGCTCTGCTGCCCACCACCTCGAGCAGCTCTATTGTCGACTTCATGCTTGACGCGCGCGCCCCCGCCGGCGGCTGGACTGCAGCCGAGCGCGCCCGCGAGGAGCAGAGCGACGCGCACGTCCGCGAGCTCATGGAGTCGACGCGCCTCTGGCGCACCGCCAACAGTGCCATGTGGGTAGCCTGGGGCGTCGTCCAGGCCAAGATTCCGGGCCTGGATGAGGGCAACAATCCCGTCACCCAGGACGTCGCCGAGGCGGCCGAGGCGGAGATGGGTGTCGACGAGTTTGACTACCTAAGCTACACGCAGAGTCGGGCGTTCTTTTTCTGGGGCGACTGCGTCAAGCACGGCATCGTGAGCTTGGAGGAGCTGCCAGAGACGTTGAGGAAGAATGTCAAGATGATTGACTATTGATGGGCGTGGATGGCAAGATTATATACATGTGCAAGATTTGATGATTTCCTCACACATCCATAGCTCTGTGGTGCGCATTCGTTTAGCGTTGAGGTTTTTGCCAAATAAGTCTTTGTCAGGGAAAAAAAATAAAATAAAAGAGGCTGAAACACAGTTGTGCAAAGGTTGTTTGTAATTGTTGCTGTCTTGCGTGCAATGTCGAGAGTTCCTTTATACCCAAAATACCCTCATCTAAACCTCCATTTCTAGTATAAGAATAATGCAGAATGCAAAAATGCCGCATCTAAACTTGTGGTCTTGTATACTAGTACTTGATTCTTCCTTTACTCCTTGCTTCCGTCGTTTACGCATCTAGATGCAGCCGCTCCAGCATGCTGTCAATCTTACCCAGCAGCACCTGATAGTTGACAGCGTCCGACACAAACTCGTCCTCGGCCGCCTCGCCGTCGAGCGTGCGCACGCCGTTCGTCGCGGGTGCAGACGCAACAGCACCGCTAGGAGCTTCTGCGTCATCGTCGACGGCGGCGGCGGCCATGTCGCCGTCCCCTTGCAGGATGTCGTCGAGGCCGGCGTCCTCGAAGCGCAGGCGAAAGCGCTCAGAGAGGTAGTAGCGGATGTCGTCGAGCAGCTCAATCGTGTCCGTCTCCTCGCGCTTCTGGATGCGGTCGGCGCTCGCGCGGATGAGCTCCTGGAACTCGGCGTCGTCAATGTAGTCCTCGAGGCGGCCGGCGAGGTAGCGCGCCGCAAACTCTTCGAGGCGCTGCACGCGCAGGTCCCACGCGGCGTGGATGACATCGTAAATGTTGATGGGTTCCACGTCCTCGACGGGCGGTGTCTGCGATTGATGCTGCTGCTGCTGCGGTTTGGTCATGGACCTGTCGTCGCCGTCGCCGCCACCGCCGCCATGGGTGCGGTCGACGAGCGCGTTGCTACGGCCACTCCCGAGGGTGCTAATCGCCACGGCCGCCTTGGCCTTGAGCGCGTCGAGGAAGAGCATGTCGGCCGCGTAAAGCAACTCCAGCGCGTGCTCGAGCGGGCATACAACCGTCTCTGTGTACAGGAACGCGAGCACGAGTTCCAGCACCGCGGGGCTGCAGTCAATCGTCACCACGCGCAGTTTGTCTTCTTTGCGCGACTCGACGAAATCGCCCGAAAACATGCGCTCAAAGTAGTCGCTGCGGATGAGCATGGCCTTGTGCGCGGGGTACAGCACCGACTTGCGGACCCCGTGCTCCGTCGGAGCGGCAATGGCGGGTCCAATCGGGATACCCGGCGTGTTTTGAACGGGAAACAGGTCCGGAGGCGTCGGGCTGCCGTCTTGCTCCTCGTCCTCGGGCTCGTCGGCGCGGAGCAAAATGTCGGCAAAGATGGAGTTGCCGTGCTTCCAGGTGACTTTGTCGACATGGTCCGTGTCAACCACCATTTTGTGACCAATGATGTTGGCCTGGAAAAAGTCGCCGACCTGTTTCAGAGCTCGACCGACTTCGTCTTGGTAGCGCTGGCGCGCGAGGCGGCGGTCGTTGCCCTCGAGGATGGCCTCCCACAGGTGATCGACTTCCAACTGCTTGCTAATCTTGTCGATTCCTGTCAGAATGGCCTCATCTGATACGTCATTTCTGGATGATGAAAGGTCCCTGGGTACGTCTCCTAGGTAGATATACCGAAGCACAACCCGAAATGACTCGTCCGGAATCGCGGTGGCGAGCTTCCAAGTTTCCGTATCCGGCTGCGCTTCAAGCTTTTTGCGGAAATACGGTGATCTCGCAGCAAGAAGAAATTTGTGCAGCTTGAAAGCGCAATTGTCAGAGGTTAGTGTGATGTCATATGTACTCGGTGTCTCCATGTCCATCAGCGCCGTAATGTGCGATGACCAGTACACAAAAGGATCCGAGGACTTGGAAAAGTCGTACTGGAGGAGAAGATTTCGTATGCGGTCGTTCAAAGCATTATATATACATCTTTCTCCTTGAAACGTATTTCTTTCTGCCAGGGCTCCTGCTCAAGGGTAAGCCGGTGACACATCAGTCAGATGGGAGGACGTACCAGCTTCCAGCAGCAATTGAACCAGTTCATAATGGCCACACAGGCTAGCCTATTTCTATGTGAGTTTTTGAGTCATCTCAGGCGAGGATACAAAAGAGCTCACAATAATCAACGGCGTATAGTCGAATTTATCTTTGCCGTTGATATTGACGCCTAGGTTAATAAGCTCTTGGCATTTCCGAAGATCGCCATGACGGCACGCAACGAGAAATTCATTGAACTCATCGCTCTGGTCAAGAGGATTATCATCCCTTAATATGCCGTCCTTGATCAACCGATGCTCTTCATGGAGTTTGCCTTCCAGGCCATACTTTGTCATTACCATTTTCAGCGCCCGAATTTCGTTCGCTGGAGCCTGCGCACATCTGGAAGACGATGTCCAGCCACGCGACAATTCAATGTATTACCAGAGAATAAAATATGAGATATCAAGAGAAGGAAAATACAGTATAAGAATATAAAAAAAATTCTCGAAGCTCTGCAGGTTTCAGCGTTTAGCAATGCAAGTTTGGGGGAGGCAAGTCATTGCTGACGCCACTAGCGCACGAGCCAGGTAGAGCGGCAGCCACACGTGGAGCCCCGCCACACCGGGCTTATCGATAAATTCAGGGCCCTGTGGCTAGGTCGCACTGCATGGTTGCTATGGCACCGCTCTGGCCTGTTTACTATGGCCGTTCACCCTGGTCTCTAACCAGTGGGTCAGGCCGGGATGCTGCAAGACTTGGTGCACGACGACCTCGCTTTTGCTACTATTATTGCACAAGGCACATATTTTCTCACCTTACTCTCTCTCTTAACAACAACACCCACGATACTAACAACAACAGAAACACCCCCCCTCTTACCCCAACGAGCAACCACTGGCCAAGAGGGCATCGACGGAGGACGTCTTACATGGGACTTTTCGATTAAGTCGGCACCGCCGTGAATCATTCACCATGTCGTCTGAAGACCAATACGAGACCCTCGAAAAGATTGGTGCGTGTTTGCTCTCCGCCACAAGGAAACAATTCCTCGCCTAGCCCGCCACCTCATGTACTGACTTATACCGTGCCTCGCAGGCCATGGCTCCTTTGGCATCATTCGCAAGGTCCGTCGCAAGACAGACGGCTTCATCATGTGCCGCAAGGAGATCTCGTACCTTCGAATGTCCCAAAAAGAACGAGAGCAACTGCATGCCGAGTTCCAGATTCTGTCCCACCTCCGACATTCGAACATCGTCGCTTACTACCACCGAGAGCACCTCAAGGCCAGCCAGGACCTGCACCTATACATGGAATACTGTGGTAACGGAGATCTTGGGCGGGTTATCAAAGATCTTCAATTAAGGGGACAGCGGGCTCAAGAGAGCTTCGTGTGGAGTATCTTTAGCCAATTGGTTCTTGCCCTGTACCGCTGTCACTATGGCATTGACCCTCCGGAGGTCGGCACCAATATTCTTGGTCTTACGCAAGGGGTAGCATCTGCGCCAAAGACTCCTGCCGGAGCTATGACTATCCTCCACCGAGATCTCAAACCCGAGAATGGTAGGGCTACAAAGATATCGAAAGAAGACGCGGAGCTAACGAAGAAACCAGTTTTTCTAGGAGAAGATAACTCGGTCAAGCTTGGAGATTTTGGTCTTTCAAAAATGATTAAATCCCAGGATTTTGCCTCCACCTATGTCGGAACACCCTTTTACATGTCCCCCGAAATTTGCGCGGCCGAGAAATATACCCTTAAATCGGACATTTGGGCGTTGGGCTGCATCATCTATGAGCTCTGCGCCAAGGAGCCTCCCTTCAACGCCAAGACACACTATCAGTTGGTCCAGAAGATTAAGGAAGGCAAGGTGGCACCGCTGCCGGAAATTTACTCCCCGGAGCTAAACCGGGTCATTCGAGACTGTCTCAAGGTGAATCCGGACCGTCGGCCGGACACGGTCCAACTGCTGAATCTGCCCGTGGTACGATTGATGAGAAAGGAAAAAGAAGTAGTCGATTTCAATAAGTCGCTCAGCTCCCGGGAAGAGATGGTTCGCCAAAAAGAGCGAGAGCTGAACGAGCGCTTGGTCGCATTCGAAAGGGAGAAGCAGCAGATCCGTGATGATGCTGATGCTTCGCTTCGTCTTGAGTGGGAGGTAAAGGCACGCTTAGAGATTGATCGCCTGGTCAATGTAGAGCTGGAAAACCTGCAAAAGAAGTTTGAAGAGGAGGTGAAAGCTCGGGTCGAGGCCGAATTGGCAAAGAAGACCGTGTCCTTTACCGAAAAGGAAGATCAAAAGCACATTGATGACTATGCTTCATCTGTCAACAAGTCAGATTATCCGCATTCCTCTATCGGGCCGAGCGGAGACGAGTATCATTCGACGACAGACCTCAGCGAATACTCAATGTATACGCCTGAGAGTTCGAAAGAGAAGGATATCAAAAAGTCGGCTCGAACACCGTTTGCACGAGCGCAGACCATGTTTGCTGGGCCAGCAGGTACACCCATGGACATTGAGATGGCATCGCCAAGCCCAATCGCTATTGCTTCACTGTCACTGTCGCCTCGCCGCAACGGTGCTACCAAGCCTCCGACTGCAAAGCCAGGCAACATCTTTGCGGCTGCGGCAGCCAAAGACGCAGGAGGTGTAGACTTGCGATGGGAACTTCACCGCGAGCCCATTTTGGTCGATTCAGATGACGAGGACATTTGCCCCTCGCCTACGAGGCACATCAAGTCGTCCAAGAACCCTTTCAAGACGCGACCGGTTCTTACCTCGCAAAAGTCGTGCCCCGTCAACCGCGCCAAGGCCCCCCTGTGCACTAATACGAAAGCCGCAGCCTCTCAGCCAGATCTCGCTGCACGCTCTCCGAGCCGGAGTCCAACCAAGATTCCTGTCGCCAACACAGGTGAGGCGCCTGCTGGACCTGGGCTCCGCGAAGGACTGTCGCGCGCCCGCTCGGTGAAGAAGGAGATGCCTGCTGCGACCAGCAACGGAGGCGACGCGCTGGGCAAAGTCGTCGCTAAGAATAACCTCCGCGGCCGAAGTCTGGTCGAGCTGCAGCAAGCACGAGCAGGGGGGCGTCCACTGAGTGCGGCAGGCAACGCGCCTGGTTCCGAGAATGTGAGCCCCAAGAGGGCTGCCGCTTTCCGCGAACGCATGGCTGCTGAGCGCCGCGAGTACGAAGAGGCCGTCGCCGTCTGGGATCCCGAGAGAGACGAAATGCCGAGTCCGTTCCTGGACCGTCGCCGAAACATCAAGGTCTAATCATGTCAATTTTTCTCAAATTATACGAATGCAACGAATCAAATGAGGGGGAAACCACTCTTTCCCCAGCGTAACAAACCTTTTGTTCATGGCAGATCAAGAAGAGCAACGTTTTAAAAGTCTTTATTGACTTGTTGTGTTCTGATTGTTCATGACATACTTGACCTCTAATTTCCTTATCGTCACGTATTCATCGGAAACCAGACTAGAAAAGTCGGATTGGGAGGGTGAGAGGGTGAGTACACAGCGCGAGCATTTGAAAGCACGCTCCAGGATAGACGACATTCTTTTCTTTGTTTACCCCCTATTTTTTTCTTTTGTTCTATTCTGGATTCTATTGGGAGCTCCATCTCAGTCTCACGAACATCTCTTTTATATTTGTCCCGAGTTTTTCCCAGAGGAGGAAAAAATTCGGGAAGAGGCGCGTTGAAGGCGTTTTTTTTTTTTGGCATTGGGAAGTCATCTTATCAATTTCTATGGCGGGGTTTTGCTTGTCAGAGACCCCCTTAGCTTACCATTACTTTTCTGCCATCTTATTATTTTGGGTAATTATGCATTGTCACACTGGTAGAAATGTACGCTTTATGTAAAGATTTGCAGCGTGGCCTTGTGCATGGAGTGATGACGATGAATCCTAAAAAGCCCTGTTATTAGTATGTTAATGCTATTTCTTAATTTCTATGAAACTGGGGTCATCTTTTGGCCGCCGAAAAGTCCACATGAAGAATTAATTAAAGCCTCTAGTTAAATTATTTACTGTTGTCCGGCTATAAGAATGGTGGACATAACTATTTAGCGCTGTTCCCTCAAATCGGCTGAGAGCTTCCCTGATACAGGTCTACTATCTAGTGATGCCGCCCAACACATATCTTCTGACAGATGCTGCCTACTAAGACGTTTCAGGCTTCCTAAAAAAGTTCAAACTGTCTCAGGATAGTGTTAAGGCGACATGTGTTTTGCTTAAACATCATGTATAAACCCATGTCCTGAGACATCCTCGCCCGTGTAGGTACCTACAGATAGTTACTCTAGCAGCAGCGTCTGCTAGAGCCCTGAAAACGACCTTGAAAAGGCCGAAAGGTAGCTGTGTACCGAGGAAGGATTCCTCTATAGGTATAAAGGAGTGCTCAGAAGGCTGACTGCGGCGCGCTCTGATTGTTCAGAGCTGGCGAGTGACTTTGTATTGTTGAACATCCGAAACCTGTTGTTGATTTAGCAGCCCTCTTCATCATCACCATTCGTTGCGCAGCCATCGATCAAGAATAATATAGCTCGCCTCTGGGGAGTCTGCTGGCACCATGCCTCCGGCATTGTCGACACCCACAAACACAAGCCTTCCATCTTTGGTTCCCTTCCATAACCCTGTTGTCTTGAATTCTTTCTTGTTGAAGGCTTGCCAGGACGCAATGCGGTAGTCGATCTTGCGGCTCCAGTTGATATTGTCAAACTGATCCATGTTGCCCTGAGTATTGCTGAATGGATCCAGATTTCCGTTGAGGACCAGAATACGAACATCGCCGAAACTCGAACCATCGAAAATCATTTTGGGTGTCTTGTATGCATCGAGTATGGCGGCGATCTTGTGTGTAGTTGGAACCCAGGGGGAACCGAGAAAGAAATAAGCCGACTGTATAAAATGATTCTTTTCGGTAAAATTGAAACAGTCGGGGAACCCAATCTTCATCTTCACTTCTCTGCGGTTCAGATACTCTGTCAAATTGCCCATCATTGGACGGTGGCAGTCTGGGGGGTCCGCGCAAGGGTGGTAGACTGGGAATTAGAAGGCAGTCAGCAAAACAGATTCCTAGACAAGCTGCTAGTCAAGCTGCTAGTCAAGCTGCTACTCAAAGTTGTCAGACTCTTTTGGCAAATGTAAAGACTTACGATGATCAGGGCTGCGCTCGCCTTTTTCGACAAGCTCACGATAGTAAGCCGTGATGTTGGTGTCGGCATAAGCGCCAACAGCTGCGCATTCGTCGATATCCATGGTTTGCCGGCATTGACGAGCCAATGCCTCGAAATTCGGTAGAGCGTCAAGAATTTCAGCGCACTGATCCTCTGTCATGATGCCCTCGCCGCGTTTATCTTTGCATAGCAGCTGGTAGAATCCCGGCATAAGCCCCCCGAAATCAATCATGGGATCAACCAGAATCATGGATGTAATGTTGCCCCAAAACGCGGTCGGTTTATTTTTTTGGCGAGATGTCAGAATATGATCAACATACGTTGGACCCCAATGGCCGCCATATTTCTCGGTGGCAATGTGGATGGGCAGGTGCGCTCTTTTCGGGAACACGTCGCGGAAGAAGATGTTGAGGAACTCTTGAAAGTCTTCGGCACCGTCCATATCCGTGTCAGGTAATTTCCCACTTCGAGCAATGCTGGAAAATCCGACTCCGGCAGGCTGGTCGAGGAATACGAGGTTGGCATTCCTATTCCAGGACCAAGGATTCGGCTCGGGAATATCGATGCCGTCGTCGCGAAACATGCAGGGGCCCATTTCTGTGAAGACGGCGGCCATGGACGACTCGCCAGGACCTCCATGCATCCAGAAGATGTAGGGGTCGTTTTCCGGATCGTTGCGGCTGTCAAAGGCCCAGAAAAAGAGGCGGCGGCTGTTGCTGACGTCGATGGTGCCTGTCCACTGCCTTTCTTCGCGCGAGGGACACACTGCGCCATCCTGCCACCGGAGAGTGAACTGACCGCGCCTGGCACGCTGAGGTCCAGGTGCGCGGCTGCTCGGCGCGCATCCGTGGCCGTTGATGGGTTCATGTGATGAAGGCGGTTTGGCGACATCAGCGCTCTGGGAAGCAAACGGGAGAACGAGTCCGGCGATGGTGCTGCCGGCCAATGCCGCTAGGAGGGTAACGGTCGAGATACGCATCAGGAGTGAATGATGATCCAAGTCGGGAGGAGTTGTTGAAAGATATTGTTGAAAGATGATGGGGATTATGAAGACGATGGGTTTTTCCGCAGTGCGGCGGTTTGTTCTATTTATCAACCAAACCACAAAAAATATTCACCAATGTGTGGGCTAGCTTGTGGCTTTACTCGATGCTGCACTTACGTAGGTGATAACTTTAAGTTACAAAAGGTATGACTTTCACGATCTCTGCCTCTCTTAGACTTTGGTGTCATTACAAGCCCTCCCTCCACAAAGGTGGTGGTGGCTGCCAGAGAGGCTTTGCCTTCCTCGACGTCTAGACCCTGTATTCTGGTCCCCGAGAGTCCCCGTGAAGTTCTGACAAGCCCGAGGCGGACATGTTCCCAGCACGTACGGATTATCGTCATCAGCCGCGAGGCCAAGGTCGCCGCTTGCCAAGAGCCGGCCTGTGACGAGCCTTGAGAGGCGCCGCCTACGGGCGCTCTAGCCTGTGATAAGCCCGCTAGAGACGATGCTTCAGGCGCCGGACGGAGCAAAGCTCGCTGGTTCAACCTCTAAAAAAGATTAGCGATAGCCTCCGAAGTGCGAGCGTGATAACGGGATTATGGGAATCGGCCCTGCTGTCGAAGCCTTACATCAGCCAGCCCACAAAATTGGTTGAGACAGTCTAATTATTGCGACGCCACGATGGCTTCGCTCGCAGGCTAGCTACGCGCCGTGGCGGTCAACACCGAGGACTAATGCAGAGAATTTTTACAAGAGCGTTTTGATTGTTGGTGCAATGATGGTAGAATCTCCCACGATTAGAAATCATTCATCTTTCTGGCCATGAGAGCTCATACCACAGCATACCCACACGAATGAGTAAAGAGTCCACACGGTTCAGAGACCTGGTTACCTACACAGATCTTGTCCTAACTAGGCCGGACATGTAGACACCCGACCTGTCGATGCTGAAGAAGAGGGCGTCCGAATTCATTGTCGGGCTGCTCAAGGGTGGCGTCCGGCGACGTCGGAGATAGTGGCAGCCAATGAGGCAGCTAATGAGTGCTCAAAGAGGTAACCGTGAGGAAGACTCTAGAAATTGTTTGGGGGCTGTAACTAATATTTAATAACTATGACAGAGTTGCACAGAAAGAGGTGAACAAGTGCTGCGGGATGGCCGAAGAGACGGGATAAAGCCTTCCATTGTTCTACAGTAATACCACTGAGAGCTTACTAATTAAAACAACCAAGCAGGGGCCGCGGTGGGGTGGCAAAGGCGGGGGTTTCGTCCAACCTCAAGGCTATCAGATCTTTGCAGTGAGGCAACTCGGCAAAGACGACGGGAATGAGGGGTCCGAAAAACAGAGGGATGATAATGTCAGCGGGGTTTCGTCCTGGCAAGCAAACTCGGCACCGAAACCTCAAAGAGCCGCCTTTGGGGAACAGGGGAGAATGCCATCTTCTTTTCTGATTACAGAAGCATGACAAAAGCTAAAACTCCAACTCCGCCCAGGCACCCTGCCTAGCGCGCGGTTGGCACGCCATCCAGTTTGGAGACGTCCTGGACGAATGAGTCCTTTTTCTTGCGCTGGTACTTGATCTGTAATCCAGCAAAAGCGGTACCTGCGGTCCCTGTGGGCGATGCCGTCGCGAGAAACTCCATTTCCGAAGGGGTTCCGCCGACGGCACAAATGTATAAGTAGTGGGCAGGGACCGCTGGACAGAAACCGAAAAAACAAAAATTACCTCGCTATTCTACCTTGATCAACATCTATCTACCATTTCATTCTCACAACTTTTACTCGCAATCAACATCCAAAATGTCTGCCCCCAAGGTTTCCACCAACGATTGGCTCGCCGCCGCCAAGTATCGCCGCTCTGTCTACGGCCTCAAGAACACCTCCAAGGTCCCTGATAGCCGTGTCAAGGAGATTGTCCAAGAGGTTCTCGCTTTTGCCCCCTCTTCCTACAACACCCAGCCCGTCCGCGTCTCCCTCGTCACTGGCCAGAAGCACACCCAGTTTTGGGACATTGTCATCAACACTGCGGAGCCCATTCTCAAGGGTGCCGGTGCTGATGTGTGGGAAAAGATGAGCGGCATTCTGCAGTCGCACAAGGCTTCTTATGGCTCGGTATGTCGAACTCTTTTTTATTTTATTGTTATTTTTTTTTTTCATAAATACGCTTGATGATTTAGCGGCGACACTAACACCGCATGCCAGGTTGTTTTCTGGGAGGACACCAACATCACCGAGGAGGCCAAGAAGGCTCACGCCTCGTTCGCCCACCTGTTTGACTCCTTTGGCGAGCATGCTTCTGGCATGAACCAGATCCTGGTCTGGACTGCCCTCGAGCTCGAGGGTGTCGGCGCCAACCTGCAGCACATGAACGGCATCCCCCCTGTCGAGGAGGCTCTCAAGAAGTTCCTCGGCGTCCCTGCCAGCTACAAGCTCCGTGCTCACCTCAACTACGGCGACGAGCCTGCCGCTCACAGTGCCGCTGTGCCTCCTAAGCTGCCTGCCAGCGAGACGTTCAAGTACATCAACTAAGAATAATGAATCACAGACTATAGACGGTACGATTAGCCACGTGTACATGAATAATCAATAGACAAGAAATACAATACATCAAGAAGATATCGAAATGCGTCTGAGTAAATGTGAATTTTTGCACGAAATTAAACGAGGTCACTCTTGACTTTGACATCCATCTGCATACCCTGGCAAACAAACATATTCTCAAATACATCCATCTTTCTCGGCGGCGACAGTTTCAGCACTTTCAGGAACCCGACCTTCGGCGGTCGGATAGTTCTCCGAGGCCTTTCCACGACCCTCACGGCCAACGTCTAGCTTGCGAGACCCGACCGAATCCTCCATACTAAGATCAATCACCATTGGCCGGAGCGGCAAAGTGACCCTCCTTCTTGCGGTAGCCGCCGTGCAGCTCCTGGGAGGTCTGAACCGAGCCCGGGTGACCCATACCTTTGTGCACATTGGCAGCGGTGGTCCCGACAACCGTGGAAGACGCTTTCGCGCTGTAGGAGCCGTCTTCGGAGCCGGCAGGTATCAGGCCTAGGGGGTTCGGTCTGAAAGTATGGCTGGCGGGCGCGGTGCCAGGTGGGTATGTTTCCGCCTCGAACTCAGGGACGCGGTCGTTTCCTACCAAGATACCAGGCGCATGCTGCGTGTGATTTGTTAGTATCGGATGATTCGCCAACCGGGGCTGCGGTAGAAACGTACCCCTTTTCTCGTGAGAGGCTCGGAGGCAGGCACTCGGCTGTGAATTTGGGCGTGCTCAGCCACGACGGAATCGGCGTTTTTCGATGCAGACATGATTTACTGTTTGAACGATGAAGGTTGTTGAAAATTTTCAACATGCTGAATAGAGATCTTGCTGTCCTTCTATATATGTTGCTGCTTTCAGTTGCATACATGTGGACCACGCACGACGAAACCGTGATGTGAATGTGATGTCAACCCATCAGATAGACAGCTAAGCACTCACAGTCCCCAGTAAACTGGACGAGGTTGACATCACCAGCCTGTCATTGTACTGTCTTTGCAATGCCTTTGCAATGCCTCTGCACCGTTCCGCTTGACGGCCGTTGTAGTTTTGGAGAGGTCCGTCTTTCAGCGGCTAGAAGTGGTGACTTAGCATATCGCGGCAAACGCTTCATGTTTTGCTCGGCTCGGTAGCCGCCTTGATTCGGCCGTTGATATGCATAGGCAATCTACCAAGATCGGCACCCCCCCCCAGATTCCAACGAACAACGGTGCGCTGATGACGGGACAGTGCATGACGACATGTGGGGAAGCGGGCGACTCAGCTGCTTTCCAGCTGTCCAGCTGTCCAGCTTTCCAGCTTCACAGAGATACTGTCAGAAAGTATTTTGCAATTGTTCAAGGACCACGACCTGAAAACAGGTAGACATCAATCAATTGAACAATTCTTTCATCGAATATTTAAACCTTGAGCAGCAGACTTTCTTGTGTCGTCATTGCTTATATCATCAAGCTTTCGAGGGCTTTGACTTGTTCCGAGTTTAAGTTTTCAAACTAGTGGCTCGGCTGCATTGGCAGCGACACGCAAGCTTCTTCTTCCTTTCACCAACCCAAGCACGACCGAAGAAGCAGAGGAAAAAAAACACAAAAGCCATGAAGTACGCATCCGTCCTTACTCTCGGCCTCGCAGCAGCGGCCTCTGCATCCCTTGCTGAGCGCGACGCCGAGCCATACAAGAAGGTGATTGCGTCCATCACCACGGCCGTCGACAACCTCGACTCGGCCGTGCAAGACTACTCGGGCGGCAGCAAGCAGCCGGTGATGGACGCGTCCAACGCGCTCGTCAAGGCCCTCGACGACGGCAAGACGACGATTGACGGCCTCGACAGCCTCAGCGCCGGCGACGCGGGCCCGCTGACGGGCGACCTGACGTCGCTCAGCGCAAAGAGCCAGACGCTGACCAACGACCTCAAGGACAAGCGCGGCGACGTCGAGCAGGCGGGCGAGTGCGACGCCGTGCGCTCGGCGCTCGGCGACATCAACACGAGCGCGCAGAAGCTGGTGGACGCGGCCGTCAGCAAGATCCCCAAGGGCCTGCAGTCGATCGCGTCGGGCTTCGTGTCCCAGTTTACCAACGGGTTCAAGCAGACGCAGGAGTACTTTTCGACTTCCAACTGCCAGGACGGCGGCGGCGGCGGCAGCAACGGGACTTCTTCATCTACTGGAAGCGGGGGAAGCGGGGGGAGCTCAACGGCCTCCAGCTTGTCGACGGCCTCGTCCACTAGCTCCCAGACGGCGGCATCTCCTAGCGGCACCAATGCCGCTGGCATGCTAGCTCCGGTATGGGCAATGGGAGCAGTCATGGGCGTATTCGCTGTGTACTATTAATGTATCTATCTATCAGGGTTAAGAATTTATTGAGGGAGGGGGGTTTTGGCTTGCTTCCCAAGAATACAGTGGGCTCCATTAGGCCTTTTCCAATCAAACATCGATTGCCATTGACTGTCGTGTGACTGCCATGACCATGAATCTGGGCATACCGCATACACAGTGCCAGGCAGCCAGCTTAAAAAAAAGGACAGAGATGATCTCAATTGCAAAGAATCACAAGTTCTCATCAGAGGGGCAGACAAATAAATACCAGGTGACGAATCTTGGAGAATGAACAGAGGACTCCACTGAAGATGCCTCGCCTATCCCAGCTAAAAACCCCACTACCTCTTTTATAGGACGCTACGGATTACCTAGATACGACCTCTGATTAGACTTTAACCTATAACGGCCACCCCGTAAAGTATCCACAGGGTAGACGAGTGAAAAGTCTCTTCTATGATTGAATCATTGTCGGTGATGGGATGGACGCGTATTTAGTGCCGAGTCAGGATGACCCTTTTGTCTATCCATTTATATTGCTCTGAGCAACTAGCCGACGGAAGTGACCTTCTCCCCCTTCAGGCTTCCTGGTACCCGGGTCGAAAAAAAAAATCATGCAAAAATGATACGCGACTTGTGGTGAATGAAACGACCCGTCAATCGAAAATGGTAGTACGGAGTATCTGAATTTTGAATCAGACAAGTTGGTTGTCCCGACATAAGACAGGTCTTACTATTGCGCATGTATGTTTTCAGAGGCTGGTACTTACAAGGATGCATCCTTATTACTCCGTACCACCTGCGACATGAGGCTTCCAAACCCGCGAGACATTTATTTACCGACATCTCTTTCTTGGCAATGGCAACTCTGTGGCTAGGCCGAAACAGACCTGGCAATTTCTGCAGCCCTACTTGTAATCCACACCAACTAACTAACTAAAAGGTCCGGCCTTGCTGGCCTCAGCTCTCGTAAATACGATCTGATAACATTGGCCTTTGTTATTAATGCGGGCAATTTCGCCCGAGCATCTGCACTCCATACTCATCACCACAAAAGCAAAATACACCGAACCACGTGCGTCTCGCTCCGGCATCACATCCGCCGTTGAGCTCGCTTCGTCTTACCCGAATGATTAACTATCCCTGTCCATTCCCACTGTCCACATGGCTATTTCCACAAAACGGCGCGAAAACGTACGAGGAATACCTTGTTTAATTGTGAGCCTGTCCACCCGTTCTTCTCGTCTTTGGCGAAACAAACTGCCGGTACCACCAGATCCACATCTTATCAATCGCTTATTAGAGAGAGCATACATGAGGAGAAAATCATGCACAGCTTGTGTATAAGGATCGTCATATGCCCCTCTCTCGGGTCATACCTCACCTTGTTCCGTACCTCTACATCTCCTGCCTACCATGAAGACTAAGACCGAGGCCGAGGTGCAGACCGCCGTCGTCCCTGTTGACAGCGATCACGAGCAGCAGGCGGACAATGGCGCGCCGTCCGTGCCGGCCAGAGAGACGGTCATCCCGCTCCAGATCAAGCTCATCGCCGTCTTTCTCGTCAGTCTCATCGGATTCGGCTCTCACTGGAGCAGCGGCGTCACAGGAGCCATGAAGAGCACAATCAAAAAGGCAAGCCCCGGGAGATGATCCAAAACACCTTGCCCTCTAGCAGCGTACTTACACACTCACCTCCAGAAACTCCACATCAACAATGCCCAATACTCGGTCCTTGAAGCCAGTGAGGACTTTATGAAGACGGCCCTCATTCTCATCAGCGGCCCCGTTACCGACCGCATCGGTGGCGCCAACGCTCTCCTCTATGGCAACGCCATCTACTCGGTCGGCGCCATGCTCATCGCCGGCGCCACCACCGTCCGCAGCTACAAGTTCATGATTGGCGGCGTCGTCATTCAGGCCCTCGGCGACATTGCCACCCAGGTCGCCCAGTACAAGGTCTTTTCCTCCTGGTTTGCACCCTCCAACGGCTTCGCCTCCACCCTCGGCCTCGAGCTCGGCCTCGGCAAGATTGGCGGCTTCGTCGGCAAGGCGACGGCCAACATCATCGCTCGGCGCACCGGCGACTTCTCCTGGGTGTACTGGTGTGCCGTATTCATGAACCTGTTCACAAACGCCGCGACCTTGGCGTTCTGGTGGTTCACGCGCTGGTGCCACCGCACCTACGCCCCCTCGGCCGACCCGGCCACCGGGGAGGCCCTCACGGAGAGCAACAAGAAGTTTGAATGGGGCAAGATGCTGCGCCTGCCGTGGTCGTTTTGGCTCGTTGCGGCGTTCACGCTCTTCCAGACGTCGACGGCGTCGGTCTTTACTCAAAATGCGACGGAGCTAGCGCAGCAGCGCTTCAACGTCACGGCTGAGACGGCGGGATGGTACTCGGCCATGTCGCAGTACCTCGGCTTCTTCCTCGTGCCTCTGCTCGGCGTCTTCATCGACGTTTTTGGGCAGCGCGTGAGCATCATGGCCGTCTGCGCCGTGGGCATGCTCGTTTCCATGACACTCGCCGCGTGGGGGCCGACCGTGGGCGGCACGGCGGCGAGCTTCGGCGTGTACGCTTTTGCAGCCTCCCTCGGGCCGACCGTCATCATCGACAGTATCCGCACGACCATGTGGTATCAAGAAGTGTTTGGATCTGGGTACGCTATCAAAAACGCCATCAACAACGGCATGAACATCATCATCCGCATCATCACGGGTGTCATTCAGGACCAGGATGATGACAGCTATGATCGGGTCGTTGTCGTATACGTCTTCTTGTCCGTGGGATCCGTTGCTGTAGCTCTGGTCATGCTGGTTTGGAGCCAATTGGACGTCATCATGGGCCGGTTGCAGTGGTCGAGAAAGAAGAGGCTGGCGAAGGGACACTTGATTAATGAGAGAAAGGACGAATTTGAACACAATACAAACGTCAAGAGGAACACCAAGGTCAGTTTGTGCTGCTTTGGAGCGACGATTGCCCTCATTCTGGGTGCCTGGGTGGCGTACTTTTGGGGCGTGGCAACCGGCCACAATCATTAGGAAAGTTTGGGCAACATATTTGCCATTTTCGGTAGGTCATACATCTAGAACGAATGCCAGAATGTATCTACTTTTTGTCGTGTACCGTATAATATTCATCCTTGGTAAGGAGTCTTTGATTGCGTTGCAAGTTTGCACTTCGTTTTCATTGCCACCGTACAACGAGCACATTGTTGTATCGGCAAGCAACTTGGTACAAATCGCACTATGTTGCTGTCAGCGGGCACCATCACAACATTTCCACATTTTCGATACAGGGCCGCTGAAAATTAGCCGAAATTCCTGGAAATTCGAGATTGCTTCTTCTCGCTTTGAGATGGCCCTACATAGCGGTCGCAATTTGGGCCAGTGCTAGAGAGGGTGCTGGGTGGCGATCCCAAAGTCAACGTGCTTGTGAAGTAGCCGGACAAGCAGCAGCATGTTTTGCTCTGGTTTTTCGTCCGAGAGCCTCATCGATGTTTCTCGACAGGCTTTTCTTTGAGTCATATTGTACGGTATTCTGTGCCAAGAGCTTGTTACGTGGTGCGGGTGCCCGAATAGTATTTTCGCGTACCGAGTACATAATACATGGCCAATCTGTCAGCAAATATGGCTCTTGGCTGGTTTTCAACTTATTTGCCACTCAGATGTGATGGGATACTGCATATGCCACCGGCTGCACATCCGGCGGAGTGCCCCCGGGTTGCTACCCAATGATACGAGGTTGGGCGTGAGTTCGGCATGGGGATTGGGCCAAATCGCCGTCGATACAAGGCGTCTGTGCCTGAGCGAACTATGGGAAACGGCACAAGCTGAGATGAATCTGCAAGCGGCCTAGTTATAGCGTCTTGTTTCCTGCAGGGCATGCCTGTATTGGGTTGGGGGCCGACGATTTTGGTGCCCTCTCCACTAACTAGTTAGTTGGTTGGGTGGGTGGACGTTGGTCCGTTGGTTGACCAGGAGCTTGGATGCTTGGCAAGGTTTCGGCATGATTATTCCCTTCTGAAGACTGGGTTTTTTTTCCCAACCCGACGGTTCGTAGCGCCATCGCGGCCCAACGGTCGGGCCAGGCTTCGGCGAGGGCGATGGGGTAGTTATGGACTGCTGAAACGAAAAAAACGGAAAAATTCAAGCCGCATAGCCATTGAAGGGATGGCGAGGCCAGCCTTGGATCTGATCATGTTCAAAACAGGGCCAGGCGACGTAGGCAAGCGACCAACCAGGTCACAAGGATAGGCCGAGGTGTGTGGTGGGTGGGCGCGTGGGCGCGTGGGCTAGCTGCGAGTGCGAGCTGCAGCAAAAGGCGTCGGAAGATATGGAGATGGCAGATGACAGGAGGTTTGTAGAGGTGTGCAACCCGACTAGACAGCCCAAGATGGCACGCACGCCCAGCTGTGGGAGAGTGGGAGACGTGGAAACCATCTTGTGGTGGGAAATGGAGATGCCCCTACTCCGTAGAAGGAGCAAGATGAAGGTGTGGCTGGTGCATCATGACGTCCTTTTGCCCTTGAGGCCAGTGACCTGTGGGCCCTGCTTCAGGGCATCAAGGAGACGGTTGGGTAGGGTCAGACCGCTATATCTTCAATTTATACCCCAGGAACACCTCCTTGGATAAAAGGCCTGAAGCCCATAATTTACGGGGCGGCACTTTCCAGGTTTTTAATGGGCTTCAGCGGGCTCTAGCGGGCTCTAGCGGGCGTCAGGGGGGTTTACTGGTAGCAGACCCCCGCTCTAGGCGGACGCCAGAGAGGGCCGAAGCGCCACAGCCAAAGGTGTGGGCGGGGTGCGCACTGCCACTTTCACGTCATCCATTCTCTTGAGCAAGTCTTCTTGCTACCCTCACTTGCTGGTCGCTACATTTCTCGACCAGGCTCTCAGTTCTTTTGTAGCAGCTGCTCCTCTTCAAGCCCGCACACTTCTTATTACGAGCCCACATTACGCAGCTCTTCTCGCCTTGATCAGTCCCCTTGTCTATTTCCCGCTTGCTCGATTTTTTTCTTTTTCTTTTCTTTTCCACCTTTACCAGCGGCTGTACCCGTGCCCATCTTGCCTACTCAGGTGCCAACAACGCCTCGTTTGAGTACTGCGGCCGTTTGCGCTCGGGTACTAATACTGCTCCTACCCCTCTGGCCTCAACCCCGCCTGTCCTCTTCCTCTTGCTCTATCCAAGCCTCACAACGCCGTCAACGCCATCAAGCGTCTATTATCTGCCCATCATGAGCCGCGGCGATCGCTATGAGCAAGATCGTTACATTTACGAACGTGAGCGCGGACCTGAGCGCGATCGCGACCGCGGCGGATACACCCGCGAGCGAGTCGTCGAGGATGACCGGTACTACATGCGCGGTGCTCGAGGCGACGTAGACGAACGTGATCGCTTCTCTGAGCACGACGTCGACATTGACCGCCGCCGCCCGGCCTACGAGGAACCCCGCTACGCCGACAACTTGGCTCGCGATTTTGAGCGGCGTGTCGCTGTTGAGGATAGGGAGCAATATCGACGGCCCAGACCAGACATCTTCGATCGTCGCCCTGAGCCAGGCCCTCTCGTCCGCCACTCCCCTCCCCCGCCTGCCAGGTCCCGATATGAGTACGACGAGCGCGATCCCTACCGCGACCCCTACCGCGAACCCTATCGCGAGCCGGTCCGCGAACCCCTTCGTGACCCTTACCGCGATGAATTTTATCCTCCGCCGCCTCCCCGCTCCGAGCGCCCGGAGCATCTTCATGAGGTGGTTCGTGAACGCACCATTGAGCGCGACCGTAGCCCAGCAGGCTCCCGAGTCAGCCGCAGCCACCGCAGCCACTCTAGGTCTCGCAGCCGGAGCACTTCCAGTCACAGCCGCCGCAGCGGTGGAACCAGTGTCCGCGCAGAATACCCCAAAAAGGGCAAGACTCGTATTCCCACACGTCTCGTCTCGACCAAAGTCATCATCGACTTGGGATATCCATATGTTGAAGAGGTATGTCAATCATCAACACTATTCACAACAAAGAAAAAAAAAACTGACAAAAACAGGGCAACACAATCATCATCCAAAAGGCCCTTGGCCAGGAACACATTGATGAGCTCCTCAGACTGAGCGAGGAGTACACAAAAAGTGGGTAGTGAGAGTCTCATCTCCAGCCGAACCAGGCTAATTTCATGCAGCAGAAGTAGAAATCACCGTGCCAGCACCGCCAAAGTCAGCTGTGGGCGAAGTCATCAGGGAGCGCCGTGAGGAGTATCATAGCCCGCACCATGACGACATCAAGCAAGAAGTCATCATTTCTCCTCCACCACAGCCAATCTATATCCAGGCCCCTGCTCCGCCTCCGCCTCCCCCTGCTCCTGCTCCTGCCCCTCCGGCCCCCGCGCCCGCGCCGCAGGCGCCCATCATCGTCGACGCACACCCGCGCTCTTCTGGTCATGGCAGCGTTGAGATTGTCGACAAGACGGTCGTTCGCGAGGAATATCCTCGCTACCTCAGGGGCGAC
Organism: Beauveria asiatica; assembly: GCA_038367545.1. Taxonomy (NCBI): domain Eukaryota; kingdom Fungi; phylum Ascomycota; class Sordariomycetes; order Hypocreales; family Cordycipitaceae; genus Beauveria; species Beauveria asiatica. The sequence goes on along the minus strand of JAAHCF010000024.1, from coordinate 8,273 downwards.
TATGAGTCGGATACTCTGGTAGTTGGACCCCTTGTCAGAACTCGGTCCCGCTCCCGCTCCCGAGCACGATCTGACATTCGCGCCGAAATTCGTGCGCTGGAACGAGAGTATGAAGGCCAGCGAAGACACCATCATCGCCACCACTCCCGAGACCGAGACGAGGATGAGTACGACATTGTCCGCACCGAACGCTTGGAGGATGGTCAGCTGGTCGTCTACGAAGAGCGCGTTGATCGCGTAACTACCCACCCCAAGCCAGCGAGAATCGAGAAGGACAAGAAAGGTAGGATCACCCTTAGCCTGCCAGCCTACAGATAGAGTTGGATCTACAAGGCAACGCCTGAAATACATTTGTATTCTCTTCTTCTTCTTCTCTTTATCAACGATTCTTCTGTCATCGGACCGGCCGCTGACTTTTGGTTATCTTCCAGGACCGCACCCTGGCCTGCTGCGTGCCATGTTGACCAGCCTCACTTGAGGAATAGAACGGAGGGCTCACAATGGGGGAATTGAAACGAGATTGATTTAGGAACAGCTATTGTTGGACGTTTGGTTTTTTTCTCTTTTTTTTTTTGGATACCTGAGGTTACCATGTCTTTACTGCATTTTGAAATGACTTATGAATTATAACACAATTACGATAGTCGAGGGGCTTGATACCCCGTGGTCACTTAATTTGGCACGTTCGAAGTACTGCAGCAACACGTATATTAAGCGACAATTGCATTGACCTAGTTTTTCTGAGTGTCGCGTTTCCTCCTGGCGGGAAGTCTGTCCTAATATGGAAGGACTTTGACTTTTGAGACGATGGATTCACGAGGATCGGCAGCATCTGCCATGATGGCGAAACTCGGCGACATCTTTACACGTCGAGTCATTACTAGAAACATGGGCTGATCGATGATTATCTAGCAAAGCAGTATGCAAACCCCGAAGGCTTACATCAAGCTCAAAGTACACCATGAAATGCAGACTAGGCGGGGTGGCGAGCGACGCTGCCCTTTTCGTGATGACTGTTTGCTTTTACCCCGCAGAAAGCGACTTGCCGAAACAGCTAAATCTTAGAAAAACATTACTGCTATTTTGGGCTGCTGGTCCGGATTGTAAATCAGCTTGCCCCAAAGCTTCCTCGCCGCTCCTTCCTCTCGCAACGATGTGGTTTGTCTTATAGTTTCCTCGAAACTCGTTGCTGCTTTGGACTCGATTCTCCATTCGTTCACTTGCATATAACCTCGCGCAAAAAGCCACTCTCTTGCGACTTGCAACGACCTCGGCATTCATCTATACCCAATGCCCACTTCGAAAGCACACAGTCTTGTCCGCCTGGCCATTGGTGGCCTCGCCGTCATCACTCTCCTCGTCCACCTCTCTCCCTCGTCCTCCTCCACCATTGCCAGCAAACTCCCCAACATGACGGGAAGTAAGCACGTCGACCCCATTCCCCGGCTCAGCGTCACGCTCGCGCAGGTCCCTGACGCGTCGCCGCCCGCGCTGCGTGCCACCATCACCAACCATAACCCGTTCCCCGTGTCGTTTCTCGATTACAACTCGGCCGTGGACTGGCTCGCCGTGCCGCTCGGGCTGGTCGAGTTGACGCCAAGCGGCTCGCCCGCCGACGCCGAGCCCGTCGCGTTGGACAACCTCGTCCAGTTGCGGAGGCTGTGGCCGCCCAAGATGGCATTTGTGCAAGAGGTGCCCGGCGGCGGCGGCACCGTCGTTTCGGACGACATTGTCCTCAAACCGGTCAATGTGCCGTATGGGAAGCTGGGGGATACATTTTATGTGCGGATCAAGGGCCCGTGGCGCGCAGTCATGGCAATGCCCAAGAGCGAGATTACGAAGGAATTTTTGGAAGACATTCCCGACAGAACAAAGACGTACCAGGGCTCATACGAGTCAGATCGACTTGAAATTACCGTGAATGCGGCGTCGCTGGAATTGAAGTAGAGAAAAAAACGATGTGAGATGATTGAGACTGAGTTTATAACTACGACATGGGTTAAGATTGTGTAACATAGCACATCAGAAAGCGCGATTACGACGATTCTCAGGTTGCATCACATTTTCCTGATAAACATGTTCATATGTCATGTCCCTTCATTTTCACTAAACATAGTTGCAGTTCGTGTGCGTCAGTCAGCATTCTCGCAGTGCTTTTGTGTGCATATTGCGCTTAGACGCCTGCTTGGGGAGGTTTGGGATGGGAGAGAGAGCGTGTTTCTCTAATTCGAGGCGTCCGTGGACTGAAGAGTTTTTTTTTTTTTCTTTCCCAACCAGTGCAATTCGAGTCATGTAAACGACATTTCCGCAATCCTTTCAACCATTGCAAATCTTTGATGTTCAACTTGTGCTTCATTTTATTGCACTTTCTGCCAGCCTGCATTATGCCACCATCATCAAGCCCCGTCCGCCCTTTTCTCGGGATGAACAAGGCCTAACAATAAGTTTCTAATACTTGAACGAACTCACTTGCATGAGTGTTTCAAATTATCTCTGTACGAAAAGGTCGCCGTTTTTTGGCACTTTTGTCCCCGGCCCGATTCGGAACTTAATCGGGGCCGGCACGTGAGCCGTTCGTCCGAAGGTGCCCGACCATGAAGCAAATTCCCCGTCCTCTCGTCTCAGCAAACAACAAGATTCGGCCCGAACAGAACATGGAGAATGGGAGCCATGATGCAGTCTGAGCGCGACAAGGAAAGCGACCGTCACCCGCCATCGCCTACATCAATCACAGCCTGTTTGCGCTGTCGCGAGCAAAAGGCACGTGCATTCCCCGATCGGGTGTCTGAACGTGGCAGTACTAATGCTGGGAGTGCATGATCCGTAGCTGAAATGCGACCGTGTGCGTCCCGTGTGCGCTCGATGTCGTCGGCTCAGTGCCAATTGTGCCTGGCCTGCTCCTCCAGACCGTCGAGGCCCCCGCGGCAAGCGCAAGCAGAGGCCGTTGCGCGCGGGGGCGAGAGGCGGTCGCGATAGTGCTGGGCTTGGTCAGCATCCCAGCGCAGGGCCTGCATCGCCAGAGACGCCCATCTCTGGCGAGCACGCGCTGGATGAACGTCCTGCCCCGCAAACCTCTGCTTCTGGATTTGAGGGTCCCCGGCCTCACTCTGTGGAAGATGCCGCCCCAAGCGATGATGCGGTGGGCTACACATCCCCTGGCCTTGTGGCGGACTATCCGGTGCTATCTGGTGTAAGTACTGGCTCAAAGGCCTGACGGGCAATCCTATTCGTGTATACGGTTTCTAATTGGTTGCTCAACAGTCTTACCAATGCCAGCTACGTAAATCGACGTCACTTGCGCGTGAATCTACTCTTGAATCGGATCAACCACCCCCTTTGCCGCCTACCTCACTCGGTCTTGCTCTGCTTGAAATATATTTCGCGCGCATCTACAACGCATCAGTCATGTTTCACAAGCCTCTCCTCTTCCAGCAGTACATTGAGGGCAAAGTTCACGTAGCTCTCCTGCGAGCCATGTTTGCCATGGCCACCCTGTATGTTACGTGTCGCATTGCAGAAATCGTGTCGAGAGCTGTGCTGACAGAAGACTTTAGTTTTCTCCATGAAAGAAACAAGGAGAACACATCTACGACGACTTCGAATGAAGAACTCAGGATTTTGAGTGTATATCAACCCTCCGGGCTTGCGTGGGCCAAAGCTGCCTTGGATGAATCCATGCAACTAGTCACACAGTCCCCATCTTTGATGGCGGTCCAGGCCTTACAATGCGTACAACTATACTGGTTTGGTGTCGGTAAGCCCAAGTCAGGAGACATGTGCCTTGGTAAGTTACATGGTCCAACCTTGGTCACCAGTACTTGTGGGAATCAACCGCCTCTTCCGGGCTTTGCATTAACAAGGACATAGCTCTTGCCTATCGGTCATGCCAAGTACTTGGTTATGACAAGAGACTTTCCAACGAAGATGATAGTTCCAGCGGGATGCTTGAAATCGAATTTGGTCGGCGGTGTTTCTGGGCGTGCTGGCTTTCCACGTGCATTGTCATGGAGCCGGAGCCCTACGTCGACTCTGCGTGGAAAGAAGCTGCCATGCTACCACTCCCAGGCTCTATTTCCTCTGGTCCGCAAGGCTACAGGGTGACTTACAATCAGCTCATGGATAAGTATTGGCATGCAATCTCCATACAGCCTCAGTCCTCCATGGCCGGAAGTCGACGTCTCACCGCTCCCGGTTCCTTTATCAAGATCATTGGAGTTTGGTAAGAAAAGTCTACTCGACGTGATAGATTTTTGACATATTTATAACAGTTCTTTACGTCCAGGGCAAAGGTTCAGCTCCTCTGCAAAGACCGTCCATTGTCCGTTACCAGCGGCGAGCTGACATCTGTACATCATTTTTCACATTTGGCCACTATACTCTTTCAAGACGCTACCTCTACTCGAGGCTCTTTCCCTCAAGATTATGATACAATCGAAGCTCAGAACCTCTGTCTTTTTCACGATGCCGTTTACCATCAATGCCAGATCGTCCTGCACTCTCTGATTGTGCCACTATTTTCCGGAATCCCTGCTGATCGCAACATTGATAACCATCGTCAGGAACAGATTAGAGCAGCGGAAACAGTCATGAACCATGCAGACTTGTTTGCACGGCTGCTGGCCCCATATCTCCATGGCGAAGAAGATGTTTCGCGTCTGCCTCCACTTGTGGGCTATGGTGCCTTTGTGGTGGGAATGGTGTTTCTCTCTACAGAGGCTGCTCGACGCAACCAGGGAACGACGGAAGTACCCACCGACACCGATAAACATGACGACAGGCTACTCGTTGTCAGGGACATAGTGCGGGCGTTGGACATATTAAGAGCGTCCTGGAGAGCCCTGCAGCAGCCGGCAAGTACCGATTCTGACCTCGGATTGAAGGCTATATACGTTGTATTAACTGGTGTGGAATAGTGGGAAGTCCTCAGATCAGCGTTGCAGCCCTACGTCTCGAAACTATCCAAACGAACCGGCCCAGGAAACGGTATGCCGCCTGCAAAAGCGCAACTCGTCAGCGTCGTTGATAGTGTGGAAGCTAACGCCCCATCAGAGCAAGCACCGCCGGCAAGTAAGGACCAGGGCTTGTCAAAGACGACGGAGAGGCCGGATCAGTCAGCGAACGCTGGCGATGTGCCTTTACAAAACCTTGATACGGATGGAAACCTGGGAAATCATACCGTAGATGCTCGCAGTTCAGCAATGAGCCTGAATAGTGATGGTTTTGCACTCGGCGGAAGTATCGAAAATGTACCAAATGGCCCGTACACGGGCCAGCCTGATTTATTTGCAGACTGCGATTGGTATGGTCTGTCTCTAGCGGAAGCAGGAGTCGAGCAATTGGTAGGATGTGAGCCATCCAGCTTGTTTCTACAAGGATGGAACACCTTTAGTTAGCACCACAGCTCCCAGTCATGGCTTTCGTAGCTTATTCCTGTTGAAAATTGAGTTTGTCTTGCTCGATTGATTGACTTTTCAAGTGGAAGCCGACACCAGTGCTCCTAACAGTGTCGCCAGAGCGTAACTACATGAGGACCACAAACAAACTACATGCCCGCTTCAAGGCTGTGAAAAGACAAGTTAGACCCGAAAGGTCTGTTCCGTAGCGGTGTCGGCGAAATTGTTGGCATGAAGGACTGATCTTGTGTGATATAGAGAGGGTTTTCATGGCCCTCGATAGCCGTAGCCGACAGCAAGTAGATTAAACGATGGCAGAACTGAATGAAGGTTTTTTTTTGGCTACAGACCAAGGCAGACTAAGGTATACATGCGGGTATCCAACCTAATTAGTCGTGATAAATAAGAATGAATGAAGCGGATAAAACAACTCCCTCTCAGTATAGTCACCCGTCTTAATACATGGCTTAGATGGTTTAGTTCTGATGAGAGTTTTAAGCAGAGGCGGGCTTAGACTCGGCGGCGGCCTCAACGTCGTGGGAGTGAGCGGCGTAGTCATCTTCGCCGGAGAGCTCTTCAAGAGTCTTGCGGGCTGTCTCGGGGATGAGGAGAGTGGTACCGCAGCCGAGAAGCATAAAAAGGGCAAAAATCTCCAAAACGTGGTCGAGCCAAGGAGAGGTGTTGGTCTTGGTAGCACCATGGGTGCGTAGACTGGCAATGGCACCCTGGCCAATGATGGAGCCAATCTTGCCAGAGGCAGCAGAGATACCATGGGATGTGGAACGGTAGCGGGTAGGAAAGACCTCGCCGGGCACGATAAAGGTAGTGGTGTTGGGGCCGAAATTGAAGAAGAACTGGGCAATGACGTAGATGGCGAGCAGGCCATTGGGGGAAATGTGGTGGTAGGCGAAGCCCATGATGATGAAGAGAATGGTCAAGATGATGAAGCCGGCCATTTGGATGGGCTTGCGGCCGAGAGTATCAATGGTGGCCACCGAGACCCAGTAGCCAGGGACGGCACCGGCAAGAACAATAATGACGTTGCCGACGGCGGTGTTGTAAAGAAGCTGGTAGACGTTCTTGACGTGGCCAGAGGCGGTGGAGTAGCCAATGGCCTCGAGAATGGTACCGTTGTTCAGGGAGAGGCCGTAAAAGGCAACGTCGAGACAGAACCAAGAACCGGCAGTTCCCAAGAGGAGGAGAAAGTTCCTGAGCTTGCCGTAGTGGCGGCAGAAGTCGCGGAAGCTGGCCTTGGGGACCTCGAGACTCTTTTCAGCCTGCTTGTGGACCTCGGCGCGGGCAATCTCGTCGGGCTCGCCCTCGTGCTTGCCCTTGATGTAAGCCTTGACGTCGTCGTCGGCCTGCTCGACATCGCGAGCAACGTCAAAGGTGTATCGGGGGGTCTCGGGGATGGTGAGGCGGTCTGTGTGTATGATGAATGATTAGTGATTTGACATTTGGACGAGGGGTCGACCCTTTTCGGCTCCTTACAGTAGAGGGCAATGCAGGCGGGGATAACACCGCAGCCAATAAGAGTCCTCCACATCTTGTCGACGGCGACCTGGCAGTGCCCGGTGCAGTGAGCGACGTCCTTGGCGCCTTGAAGAGAGTGCTTGAAGCCGAGGGTGACGAAGAGCATGACGAGAGCGGCGCCGAGCTGACCAAAGCCTTGCATAGCAAAGACGGCACCCATCATGGCACCGCGCCACTTGGTAGTAGCAAATCTGTATCAGGTCAGCCGAGGAACAAGTTGAAGTAAAGTATGTAGACTTTGAGAAGCCGTGAGGGTTTCGAGTTTGTCGCGATGGCTCAAGAGTCGCGAGGAAGATGCGCAACAAATCTCGCAAAAGACAGTAGAGAGAGAGAGACGGAAAACTTACTCTGAAGTAATGATGGAGCTAAGAGGGTAGTCACCACCAATGCCGATGCCCATAATGACCTGTTGGCGCGAATTAGAGTCGAGGAGCCATGTGGCGGTGGTGGGGTGGGACGACTTACACGCCAGAAGATGATGAGACCAACAATGTTGACGGCAGGACCACCGGCAGTGAGAGACTGGGCAAGAGAGGCAAAGATGATGACCATGAGCTCCAGGCCGTACATGCGCTTACGGCCGACGATATCGGCAAGCATACCGAAGCCGAGCTGGCCGACGACGGTGCCGGCCGAGGTGGCCAGCTTGATGGCCGTGTCGGAAGAGGTGGGCATCTTGCCGGTTCCGGGATAGTAGACGATGCCGAGCATAATGGTCAGCATGGAGGCAGTGAAGATGTCGTACGAGTCGGTGAAGAAGCCGACGCCGGCGACGACGCAGGCGCGGACATGGTACCAGCCGAAAGGAGCCTTGTCAATCTCGGCGAGGGCCAGGCGCCGCCTCTCGTTCAAGTCGCTAATGTGAGCATAGTCGTTGTTGAAGTTGTGGTAGGCGGCGTTTCCACCAGAAGTCTTGCCAAAGTTGGCGACGGTGGCGGTGTTTCTGGTGTTGTCCTCTCCCGAGCTCATGGTGGATGAGATGAGTGTGTGTGTGTGTGTGTGAAGAAGAGCAAAGAGTATTATTGATAGAGATTGGCCAAGCTGCCAAGGAAGATTGCCAAGGTGCTAGTCTTGTAGTAGGAGAAAAAAAAAAAAGAAACAAGGACACAAGGGGAACCTTTTTTTATATTATGCATGGATAACTAGAATGAGAGCAGAGGCAGGCAGTCGGTCGTGTGAGAGGTCATGGCAGGACATGGTCCAACGGAGCTGCGTGAATGGCTCGGACTGGACTGGAGAAGATGGCGTGCGTGACCCATGTAGCTGTTGGATCGTCTACAAACTTTTTTTTTTTTTTTTTTCCCTTTTTCTCTCTATTATTACAGTCGCCGTCATTGTTCCCGAGAG
>JAAHCF010000023.1:0-108082 GCA_038367545.1 Beauveria asiatica | reverse complement strand
TTTTTTTTTTTTTTTTGAATAGCAAAACCCAAAACAAGAGTCATGGACGGCGTGTCTCGCAGCCATGGTAGCATCATATCTCGTCTCGTCTAGGCAGGCGCGACCACAAGGCCATTCCGGCGTGGATGCCATTCATTGTAGATGGCATTGTGGCAGTTTGATGAATCACAGCTCTTTTCGACTCGCTTCCTAGAAGAAGCGCCTTTTGCATCACGGTTCAATCCCCGATACGAAAGCCAAACACAAGACGTGGTCCTTTTTTTTTTTTTGGGCTGGCCACGTTGCCGCACCATCCATCCAACAAGACTTTGCTTTGCAAGAAGGAGCACAAGGAAGAAAGAAGTATTGCATTGCCCCAAGAAATCAGCCGCCGCGCCCACCCACGATGCTGTTCGACATGTGGTGCACCATCTGCCAAGATTCGTCCATGAGCCCGGTCCACATCATCCTCGAATACCCAGACGGCAACAAGATGCTCTACAGGTACTTTGCGAGCGACCCGGACAGCAAGCTGCAGCTGTCCGTTTCGCCCTGCGAGACGGTCCCGGACACGTACACGAGGATTGCGAGGCTGTTTGAAAAGGACGTGGCAAAGGTGGCCAAGATTTGCTCCCTGCCCCAGCTCACAGAGAGGATGAAGTCGCCCAAGGACTGGGTGAATAAAATCGTCGTCAGGCTCTGCACAAAGGACCTCATCAACATGGAGGCCGAGCTCCAGTGGCGGCATCTCCTAGGCGCCGAGTAAGTCATTAGCCCTTGCAATCAATCATACCTTGCTTGCGTGGACAAGAAGTTCTAAAACAGTCTCCAGCTTGCCGGTTCACCAGGTCAACTAAATCATCCGCAGTTTGAAGCAGCGAGCAAAAAGAAGAGAAAAGAAAAAGAAAAAGAAAAAAAAAAGAAAAAAGAAAAAGATTAGCTCAGAGGGTTTGTGGAGGTCAAGGTCGCCATGGTTGACAGTACAGCGGATGAGGCCAAGATATGTATTGCTCATCGGCTGTTGTATTTCTACCTTTATTCTCATCATCACTGTTCTGAATTCAATTATAATTTCATCATTCTTCTATATACCATAATCCGTGTCCACCAAATTCCTTCCCTTCTTCGCACTCCTCCACAGCGCCTTGGCTCAGGCCCACGGCAGCGCCATCCGATACACTTGCAGGGCTCCCAGTCTCATCTCAAGTTTTCTTGTACTTTAACATTTACGTACCTGAGTATCGCTTAGAAGCGGGGGCATTCCATGGAAGCAGTAGCCTGCCTAATGAGCTGCTGAATGTCAGCCGGCTCGTCTCAGTGAAGCGTCGAATGCATGTCGCTGCCGGGTTTATTGTTAGAAGCGTTGGTGTAATTGCGTTGGTGTAATTTAAATGTTTGAACCAGACATACAGAAATCTGGGTTTCTAGAACCACTCGATTTCCATGTCCTCGGAGCCCTGCGAGCCCTCTGGTGTCGAGCTGTAGGTGATTTCGTCTCGTTCCTCTGCCTTTCCGCCCGCGGCGACTGGCTCGGCAACCACCCGGTCAAGCGTCATGAACGGATCGAACAAGCAGCTTTCCTTGTCGGGCTCAGCAGCAGCAGCAGCAGCAGCACTACTACTACTCATCACGTCTGGTTTTCTGGGCAGAGCGAGCGAGAAGCTGTCCTCTTCGACCACGAGCGCAGAGTGGCCGACAGCGTTGTCGAGCGTGACGGGCGTGTCAAGCGGGCAGCTCTCCCGTACCTCGGCTGTAGGAGCGGCCGGGAGGACAATCGGATCGAGGGCCCCAAACGCAACGAGATCCTCTTCGCTGTCGCCCTCCCAGAATATCATGCTCCTCTCCGAGAGCCGCCCCGTCACGCTCGATACCCAGTCGCTGCTCCTTTCCGCGTTCCTGGGAGGCAGTATGCTCGTGCAGACGGCCTTTACTTGTTCCCGATCCATGTGGAAGAACCATCCCACCGGGGAGCCGTCTGCGGGCACTCTTGCGGCGGCCACTTGCTGCACCGGTTCGAATTCCGTCGCCGAGACGCAGCAGTAGAGGAGCACGAGCACCGGCGCGTCCGGCCACTCGAAAGCGAGCCCGTCTCTGCCGTGATACTTGACGCGCCATAATGCCTGGTACGGCACTTTGAATGGCTCAATGTTGTCGTCCATGATATGCTGTTTTGTTGAAGAATTAAATCTTGTCCCGAGTTTGGGGACACAACTTTATAATTCTGGACTCTCGCCCTACAAGTTGCTTTCTTGCCACAAGTTTTTCCTCTCAACGTGCATTTTTCTTTTTTATTTGTTTATGACACCAAGTAGCACAGCAACGCAAACATGCCCGAGTCAAGGGCGCACAAGTCGTGAATACGATCTGTCGTGCTATCAATATTACTCAATATGAGCCAATTCAATAACAACAGAGTTGATACACTGGTCCACACATATTGGCCATGTTGTTACTCTCACGTTCCGTCTAAAAATTCTGCATCTGCTTTGCACAGTCAGGGATGCAGCACCAACTTTGTCACCAAAAGCCGTACTGTGACGTCTTGTCCAGAGTCGTGGTTACTGTCACATGTGTGTTCAGGGAGGCTTTGAAGTTCTGGACGGGTAGATTTCAGTTCTAGATCTGATGAGATTGCCATCAACTTTTGCTTTTGAGTAGCCCTTGTTTGGAATTCTTTGTAGGCGGTTCAACGAACGTCATGCTGACCAAGTCCAAGGCACGCACAAAAGTCGCCATCTAACGGTACCTAGTAGGAGGAACATGGAGAACCCAACCCAAGTCAATACTTTCGCGCCGAAATGGCTGATTGAGATTCATCACCTCCTATAAACTAATTATTATACACGCATCGAATCCTCCATGATAGCCTCGTCGCCTCTGTCACTGCTCCTTTGCCGTGCACTTCGGTTTCCCTCGTACTTCCTTCACACAAGACTTCTCCAGCTCAGCCCAAAAGGTCTCGCAAGCACTGCTGCAAACGACTCAAATCCTCGCCCCGCGTCTTTGGGGTCGACCTCGTTCTTCTCTTACCGTCTGCTCTGCATTTCCCACTCGCGTCGCTCTTTCTCGCGGATCCTTTCAGCCTCGGTCCATGCAGCCCAAAGTTTATTCTCGTCACCGTGCTCTTCGGTCGAATCTCCGCCGGCATCTTTAAAGTCGACATTCATCAGGGATGATGAAATCTTGGTTGGAAGCATGGAATCCTTTTGATCCTTCACAGGCAGCACAGGCAGCACAGTGGTTTTGGAAACTGCATTCCTGATATACAATTTACCGAGCAGCTGACCTTCCCTTAGAACCTCCTTTCTGAACTCAATAAAGAATGCAGAATAATTATTATAGCTATCGGCTTTGTACACTTTGCACTTCTCGGGCTGAGGCTCGGGTTTGGGTTCGGGTTTAGTCATTGGTAGCAGGCGCGCCGACCGGATGCTTATCACGTTTGTCGGCTTGGATGGTTCTTGTTGATGTTCTTATGGTTTTTGTTGTTGATGATGTTCTTTTTTTGCTCCTCAAGGTACAATTCATCAAAATATTCCAAAGATCTAATAATTTCCGGCCACCTTCAGTAGGTAGGTCCCTTTTATATCTCAACAAAGGCTTCCGGCATCTCTGCACCTGGTAATAAGGCAGAATAGCAGGTGATGTCTTTTCATCACAGTCACCGGCGTTTCTTTCTCGAGTTATACATGCAACGCGAAGATCACATCTTCCTGCATCACCTTCCATCATGTGCTCATCCTTTGGCGTATCGCGTTGGACTCTCGGCGCTTCGCTCTGTGCTAGGGCGCGTCTGAAAAGTACGTTTCGCTTTACCGCCAGGGTAGCTACAGAGAAGAAGGAAAAGGCCTCTAACGCCCGACTGGAAACGAGGAACGAGGCACCAATTCCAGTCCCGGTATCATTACCCTCGAAGATGAGACTTGTAAGCTGAATTATGCTACAACTTTGTTAGGAATAATTCTCAACGTTTTATAACATCTGACAATGAGTTAGATATTACTTGAATTTATCATCTCTCGATACTGGTGGTTTTTTAATTACCCTAGACGTAATCACGGAATAGTAGTGAGCTCACTCTAGGGATTTCGAGCAGAGGCCGTTTCTTAGCCACTCCTATTCATCCTTTCTTCCCATATGAGTAATATATAAAGTCATGTAGCTTAATGAGGATACTTTAATGTTAATGAGAGTAGAAATTTTAGGATCAACGCCCGTCGATTTCACTGCCTGCTATCAACTTGTTCGACACACATGATACAAAATCGCTTGCAGTGGTCCTTCTCCCACAATTTCTCAATAAACGAGTCCAGCCATTCGGTTCGTTTGCATTCCTTTAACTTTTCATTGGAGATTGTTCTCAGTTCTCCCTCGCCATTCTCATCCTCTGTCATGCTGAATGGGATAATAGCTTTGCAACCATCTTCGCGAATGACTTTGACGTCCTTCCACCTCTGGACGTTCACCACCACGAAAATAGGGTTGCCAGGTGCTCTATTCCAGTCAGGAAAATATATCTTGCCAACCAAGTTCTCTTTTGAAGCTGGTTTTTTGCCGTAATCTAAAACAAAGGCATCCTCATTCTTGTACTTGGCTTTGAACAATTTTGAGCAGCACCTGGCCATATTTGTCAACGATAATGGATATAATTTGCGGGGAAATGATTGAACAATGGTATTGATTCAAGAAAAAAAAAGCGTCTTTTGAAGTCGGCAGGACAGGCACCTTTTGTATCCCGGGAGCCGCCCTCAAGTCCTTCCCACGACTATACACATATCCCGCCCAACAGCTTTGTCTGCAGTATTACAGAGTGAAAGGCGCCCCGGCTTCCTCACAGTTCTCGGCCGCCGACCTCGTGTGATACCATGCGATGAGACAATGGCCAATACATTCATGACCTACCGGTGCGTCTCTTTGTCAGCGCCTCGTGCTGTGCTCGGCGCAAAGGGCCATGCTACGGCCTCCTAAGAAAACGGTACATTTTCGCTTTGGCGCCGCGAGGTAAGAGAGGCTTACAAGACCATCAAGCCGCTTTTTGCACAATCGTCTGCAATTGCCCCGGCGGTAACTGGGCTTCCTGTGTCACGGTCCAGCTTTTTTAGCCACGCGCCGGCTACAACTCGTCAAGTTGGACAATCAACTTTTACAATCAAAAAGGTAATCCATTCTTCAAACAAAGGCCATGCTCGCTAAACTATCAGTCTGACCTATTCCTGTCATCTTTTCCTGATCCTTTCCCTGGATATATCACATGTTCCAAACTCCAGATGCGATGCTAGGCGGGTAGAATTATTCCACTGTGAGTGGAAAATCCGCTATTAGAAAAGAATAATAAAACTTCTCCAGTAAAGAGAAGACCGTGAATAATTGGGACAATGATGCCATATCGCTCGCAGATGTAATGCAAACCTTGCTCCTCTTTTGCTTGCCTTGTTCCATTGTCACCCTACCAAAATCCAGTGTCCAACTCCATTCATTTCCAGTATCATGAGAAAATGCGCGCGTTTCTATCAATGATGCCCTGAACATTCATCAATGATGCTCACATTCTCATACGTGATCGTGTCGACCGTTGCGGCTTCGCGGGCGTCCCGTTAGACACCATGCCAAAGTGCTCGGCCAGGCGCGCAGTACGCTCCTTGTCAGCCGTCGTCTTGGCCCGTGTGCTGGGCTTCGCGATGCCGCTCATCTGCACGGTCTTTGGTTTTGCAGACTTGCCCTTTTTGGGCGTGTCTGTCTCCTTCCTCCGGACTTCCTCTTGGTACATGGCCAAGGGATTGTTCCAGTTGACGCACTTGCGTCGTTCCTTGTCCGACTCGGAATCGCGCTCCAAGGGTTCTGGCTCCACTTGCCCCTCTGCCTGTTGTCTAGCCAGGAATTGGGCAGGCTGTTCGGATCTTCCCTTGTTTCTGAGCGTGTTTCTGCGAGTCTGGGTCTTCAGGTCCTGCTGCTCGCTGCGAACAGCAGAGTTCAGCATCGGACCGCTGCTCCGCCCAAGCTTGATGGGAGTCGGGATAGCCGACTTGGCAGATGGCAGACGCGTCTGATTTCGCAGTCGAGAGGAGCGTCTAGATTTGCTGTCCGACTCGGTGTTGACATGCTGCTCCTCGACGTTCGTTGCGGCGTCAGTCGCAGTTGTGACATCCAACGTCTCAATCTGCTCGTCCTCATCTCCGTCCGCTCCCGTTGCCGTACGCTTCTTGGAAATATTGCTGCCATAGCGTCGTACTTTCCTGGGTGATGCGTCGGATGCTCTCTTAAGCGGTGAGTCTTGCTCGTCATGCTCTTTCTCGAGCTTCCGCTTGTTCTTGCTTGGGCTTTCAGTGTTGGGGCTCTTAGCACCCAACGGCTGGCGCTTGACCGTAATGCCAACTGGAGAACCAGTCTCGGTCGTGGAAGAACGCTTTGGACGCGAGCGTCTTATAAACTCCCTCATGTAGTCGCGTCCAGGGCTATCGTAATCGTGGGAGTTGGCCGTGACAGTTTCCACAATCTCCGTTGTGGTTGTCAGGGGGCTCTCCGGGATCGACTCCTCTGCTAGCACACTTGCTTCAACTGCATTCGGACTTCGGCTGTTAACCGGAGTGAATGACAGATTCAGCGTCGGGCTAGGGCTAAGCTTCTGTTTCCTCGGGAAGGATGAAGCCGGAGTAGAAGTGGCCGGGCGAGGGCTTTGTGAGATAGCACAAGGCTCAGCACCGGGGACTTCTTTGGGCCCTTCAATAGAGGCCTGAGGAGAGTCGATGGCCGGTAGGCTTTCAATGATGCCTAGAGCACCTTTTGAACTGCCCACGACAGGAACGGGCGAGACGTCCTGGACTGCTACTTGACTGAGCTTCGTCGGTGTTTGCAGACAGGCAGTCTGCTCGGCAGCTTTACGAGAGTGCGCCTCGACAGAGGGGGAGAATAAGCGAGGCTTGGCGGGCTCATCAGAGCTTTCCGCCTCATGTCCGCTTTCGGTGATGCTGAGAAGCGCCGCACCTAAGCCAGGAGAGGAGCTACACAATACGGGCTTACTACCGAAAATATCGGAGTTCTGCCGCATATCAATCTTGACAACCTCTTTCGCCTGTCGCGAAGCAGCTCGGCCTTTGCCGCCGAAGCTAACGCGGCGCTTTTGCACCCTGTGCAGCCCTGGTGAAAGAGACGACTTCAGTTCCACAGAAGCCGTCAAAGGCTGGCCAGTCTTCTTGGCGGGGGAGAACAGGTCATCTGATCCGTTGAATATCAGTTTCTTCGGAGAGATTGTTTGTGTGCGATTTAACGACCGGTCACCCAATGACCGGCCCTGCAATCCAGCAAACGTATCCTCAGCCTGATACCCAAGTTTCTGCGGCGACATTGTCTGCCTGCGATTCTGCCCTTTCAAGCAGCCACGAATTAGCGGCTCGCTTAGCCGTCTAGAGCTCTTCTTCAAGCTCGCCACCGGTCGCGGAGTTGTGTCAACGTTGTTCAGCCAAGTGACCGCATTAAACGCCGGCGATGCCGTGCCGAACTCAAAGTCGGCCGGCTTCTGTGGCGTAGCGGACTGCAGGTCAACGGGCCGCTTCACAGGGCTGTCCGGAAACAGCGTCGACACGAAAGCAATGGGGCTCGGGACATCGGCGGTCATGTATGAAATGTTGCTAAAGATCCGGGGGGTCTTTAGTTCTTCAACAACAGATCGAGAAGGCGTTTCGGTAGCAGGAAACGTGCGCTTCGTTGGCGACAGCCAGTTCTGACGCTTCACAATACGATGGCTCGGGCAAGGTGTAGCCAACAGCTTGATAGGCGACAAGGAGAATGGCACTGCGCCGCTGGGTCGCATGGCGGAATGTCGTCGCATGCCAGCAAACGCGTTTCCAAAGGGCGCAGCCTTGGGAAAGGTCGACGGAGTCGCCAAAATGCTGCGTAGCCTTCGCCGTTCGCCCAAAGGTGTCGCAGGAGGTGGAGACACAGACTTGGTTGGCGACGGCTCAATCTTCGGCGTCGTCGCAGGTAGCAGCTTGACTGCAGGCTCGCTGATGCGCGGTCCGTCGTTCTTGATTGGCGGACTCGTGTGTCGTGGGCTTCTCTTTGTCGGCGACTTCGCATCCGACATGTCCCGAGGCGGTACCATGACTGCGGCCGGGGTGACGGGCTCTTTATTCGGTGTGAAAAGAGCAATGGGAGACAGCGTTGGGCTGGCGGCCCGCGGACGAGGCAGGGGGCTGAATCGTCGGCGAGGCATTCGGAAATGGGGCGTGCTCTTCGGCAGCTCCATTGCCTTGATGTATGTGCCCAGTCTGTTTCCAGCACTATGCTCCATCCCCGTTCGTCGCTTCTGAGGGATGATCTGGACGTAATGACCATCCCGGCGCTGTCGCGCTTCGGCCTGGGTAGTGGACGTCGGATGTGTCCTTAGGCAATCGGCGACTTCAGCCTTGGCCTGTAATTGTAGGCCAAGCATCGCCAAACTCGAAAATGGCTTTCCCTCCACCTGCCACACCTCGCTAGACGCTTCGTATGAGTCCAGGCGGCGTACAACGCGGCGCCTGGGCATGCCATCGTCAGCAAGCAAGGAGAAATCTATGTGAATCGGTTCAACAGGTGGAGGAATCGTTTGAGCCGACGCGTCCCAGGGTATCGGAAGACCAATGCGCTTCATGACCGTGCGGGCAAAGTTGCAAGCCGAGTGTGAAGGGATCTCGACACGCGACCACGCACGGTATTGTGTTTGGGCTCGTTGACCGGCCAAGTAATTCGACCATGTTCTTTGTTCCATTAGTGCAAGTTAAAATAGGATGTGACAAAGAGCATACTGTGTCGCAGGTTTTGAGCTGTCTGTCGTTGTCGAAGACGTAGTCGCGTCTTGCAACGGGAAGAACGATTTGGGCACGCTGTAAGATATCCTAAAATCGATCAGAATTCAGGTCTTAGAAGACAGGACCAAGGAGAATCACCTTTCTGTTCCGACGGCGAAGCCGTTGCGTCGTTGCGCATTGGTATCCATCTTGTGAAGTATGGGAGCTTCGCGGCTCAGGACGCGGTAGGTCTATTTTATTCAAGATGCGAGAATATCGATGCGCGTCGTATGAAAGTGAATAATGTCAGTTGGCTCTTTAGGATGAAAGCATGGTCAGTATGAATAAAGGGGTAAGTTGCGCGTGGTCGTCAATGGGGGCAGAAAGAGACTATATAGGCCTTGAAGTAACGAGAATCTGTGTTTGTCGCACACCGACGCGTGAGTTGTCTATTCCACGACATCGAAGCTCGGTGGAGCTGTTTGTGCTTGCACAAAACTATTGTTTACAATTTACCCCATTGGGGTTGCACAAAAGCAGTCTAATCTCGATTCGGAACTTTGTTTCTTTTTGGGTCTCGGCGCGAGCTTGCTGACTCATCGTGTCCCCTGCCCTGCAGCAATTAGCCCAGCCTACAGCGCTTTTGCGTGTAGCTTGCCCCTCTATGGGCCAGCGGGAGACTATTTACCTACTGACAAGCAACGTCATCTGCCTAGGCTGCCATTTTTCCAACGCAACAAGAAGAACGCCTGAATCTCTGCGAATTCGAACTCAGGTCACCGTAAACCACGACATTCAAGCCTTCACATCCCACATATCAAAGATTATTTACTCCTCACCATGAACCGTCTATTCGGCGCCAAACCGGCCGGGCCAAAGCCGACACTCAACGGCGCCATCACCAACATCGACGCGCGCATCGCCTCGGTCGACACGAAACTCAAAGCCATCAACGGCGAGCTCTCCGCCTACCAGGAGAAACTGTCCCGCATGCGCGACGGCCCCGGCAAGCAGGCTATCAAGCAAAAGGCGCTCAAGGTGCTGCAGAAACGCAAGGCGTACGAGGCAGAAAAGGACAAGCTCGAGGGCCAGGTGTGGAATATGGAGCAGGCGCAGAGCATGCAGGACAATTTGAAAAACGTCATGACGCAGGTCGATGCCATGAAGACGACCAACAAGGAGCTGCGTAGGCAGTACGGCAAGATTGACGTGGACAAGATTGAGCGCATGCAGGACGACATGGCGGACCTGCTCGACATGGGCAACGAGATCCAGGACAGCCTCGCCCGCAGCTACGATATACCTGACGAGGTCGACGAGTCCGAGCTGGACGCCGAGCTCGAGGCCCTCGGAATGGAGCAAGAGCTCGAGCAGGAAATGGCGGGCGGCGTGCCGGGCTTCCTGCAGGACGAGGTCGTGCCCGAATTTGTGGATGAGCCGCCACAGACAGAGGACAAGGTAAAGCAGGTCGCCGGTTGAATCTTGGATGATATCTTGGGTCTCTCTTGTATGGTGTTCTGGGAGTTTGGTTTATTTCACCTTAGCGACTGACATTTTAGTTTTCACTCTGCCGCATAGCATATAAGTAGATAATGTCGAGGAGACGCGGGTGGACGAAACTTGACTGTATCTTGCATTCTGACAAATGGATCAGCCATACTGATCCAAGCGCGGTCTTTGTCTTGTACCTGCAACTTTCGTCTATTTTCTTCAGCTATCAATATCTTGGACAACTGGGCGAACGCCATTTCGCAATACATTTTACATTGTGCAGCGTGACCGGAGTTGGCATGTTGCGAAGTAATAATGTGCAGATCAATTCGTTATAACGCTTGTCATGAAATACGCTTGTTGTGAAATACGTTTTCCTGTATCCTATTGCGCCTGATGCCAAATGCCAAAATGAAATCTAAAAAATGACTGTGCACCACCCAAAGTTCAGTCAATGGTGGCGAAGAATCGTGAAGCCTCTTGTAATTCCTTGTCACCATTGCAAAAATCCCATCCTACAATGATTTGCGACTGCGTACAGCAAATAATCTTGCGAGCATCGAATTGCAACTTGAAGACGCGGGCTGGCGCGTTCTCGGCGGGCGTAAGATGCGGGTGGTGATGATGTCTGTGGTGATGGTGATGCGTAGGAGTCGCAGCCTGCCCCGCTTGAAATGGCACAGCTGAAGTTGGAACTGGAGCATGAATCTGACTTGCACTTGAAGACGAGGAGGCTGCCTGCCCACTTTGTTGGCTTTGTTGCTGTGGCTGTGATGGCTTTAGTGATTGCGCCACGGCGGATGACTCTGCGACCGAGGATGATGCTTCACCCCTCCGGCTTTGATTACCAGCAGTGCTGCCGCCTGATGATCCGGCAGCTGCACCAGTAGATGAAGCTGCTGAGGCGGTGGTGGAGGGCTCGCGCCTAGGCCGTTGGATGCGACCATTTTGAATATTGGTCAGCGCAGTTGTTACGGCTTGGCGCAGCTGAACTCGCAAGTGTGGCGACGCTTCTCTTTCGATCGCAGACTGTAGATACGTGTGAAACCCAAGCATGGCCGGATAAGTCGTCAAAGCATGTTCGAGCGCAGCAACGCCGGCAGGAACGACTTGGTCGATATAGGCCATGTACAGGCCCGCAGCACGCTGGTTGCCAGAGGTAGATTCAGGCGGTTGTTGGGGCGGTTGGGCTATGCCTTGGTGAACAACGGCCGCTGCACCATGACTTGGAAGGTTTGACGGCGCAGCTCGCATAGCAACTTGCATGGCGGACGTGCCTTGAACGTGTTGGCTCTGGGCGAGTTCTGCTGCTTCTTCTTGTCGCAGGTGGTGTGCAGGCCTCCACACTCCTTCCTTGTCTCGTCGCCAGATAATGATGCTCTGATCGTAGGAGCCTGACACAATTCGGCCGTACTTGCGGCCACCACCGCCTCCTGGAGGCACCTTGGCACCAAAGACTTGAACGTCTTCAGGTTTTGAGCTACCAGCGGTGGCACGGCGACTTCGACGAGCCGCGCGCCGATCAGCCTCACAACCCAGCTCTCCAGCTTCAATTGCCTTCAAGTATTCGGCATCCACGGTCCGTGCCTCAGCTTCGTCTTCGATTTTGCTATATGGCAAGTCACCAAAACCAGCCTGGACTGTTCGGACTAGATTGGCGTGTCCTCGAAGGGAGGCAACTTTCAGACCTGTCGGTGCGTCGAAGATGCAGACTTCGTAGTCACTACTACCACTCACGATGCGTCTTTCGTCGAACTCGACACAGGCAATGCCTTTATCATGTGCGGGGATCGTTTGCTTACAGACTTGATCTGGCCAGTCCCAGACTTTGATAGACCTGTCGCCGGAAACAGAAACGATGGTTCTGCCCTTGACTTGGATTGCGTTGACTGCAGCACTATGTCCATCCAACCGTCCGATCATGGTGTATTCGGGCTTGATAGGCAGCTCTTGTGCGAGGTCAGGTTCGTATCCGTAGAGCTTGACGCTTTGGGCTACCGAGCTAACAGGTTCGTACCCAAGGTCGCCATAGCGCAGCGGCCTTCGGTTGAAGATTTTGATCGTCTTGTCTTTGGATGAAGTCACAAGAATCCTCTTGTCGAATCGGACATTGAGAACAGATTCCCTGTGCGCTTTGGTTATTCTTTGCACCAACTCTCCAGTGGAAAACTTCCAGATGAAGACATTGGAGTCGCTGCTGCCAGACACAATCAGATCCTCTTCCGGGTCTGCGTCAAACTGCAGGCAAAGTACAGAGCCATGGTGCCCGACAAGTGGCGGCCTGGCAAGTCTGCCGGTCTGCACGTCCCAGACTCGCATACTGCGGTCTCGACTACCACTGACGAGGTATCGCGAATCGAACTGGATAGTGTACACGCACTCCTGGTGGCCCTCTTCGGGGTAGTCTGGATGAGGGAACATGAATGTTGAAAACTTTCCCAGGTCCCAGTTGGACTCTAAGCGGCGTCGCATGCTGTACAAGTACTTCCAGTTGAGACGGTGCTTGGAGCTGGAAGAGTCCCAAGTCCATAGCTTCGACCGCAAGACAGCGGTGGGATCTTGCTCCATGACGGGCGGAATAGCTGGGCCGGGACTGCTATCGGGAGCCTTTCGCTTTGCTCGAACATCATTGGACGCAAAGCTTCTGTCTACACTTTTTCCTTTAGAGAAGTAATTGGACATGTCAACGTCGCCCAGGGGCGTGATGGCTCGACGACTGGAAGAGAAAGAGGTGGCGGGCGATCCAAAAAGGCTCTGTGCAGAGATGCTATCCTTGTGAACTTGTATGCGTTCGCTATCCACCATTTCCATATCTTCGTCATCATCGCTCATGATGGCGCGGACCTTGTTGACAGGTCCGTCAGCAGATTGCATCTGGCTGATGGAATTGTTGATGTTTTCGTTGATTCGTTTTTCTTCCGCTTCTATCTCTTTATGCAAGACTTTCCAGCCCTCAAGGTGATAGAGGTGTTCCCAAAGCTTCCTATCCAGAGCTAAATCATACCAGGCTCGGCATGTCTGCAAAACGCTGACAAGAGATATGGGGTCAAGATAGGAAAGAATTTTCAAACAAATCTCGGCGGGAAGATGATTGATGAAGTCAATGTAGAGTCGTGGGCGCAGACGCTGAACAATACCAGCTATGGTCGAGGTCGGGAGCTGTTCTAACAAAGCCATGGTGAGTTCTGTTGCCGTTAGTACATGGGCAGGGTAGCAGCTTTTGCGACAAGGCAGGAAGTAGCATACCGGCTTTGACGGATGTGGGAAACATGGACGTATTTCGTGCCATCCACATGGCGAGGTCGGAAGGCGACTGGAAGCTGGAGGGGGAGGCAAGCAGGGCAGAGCTTTCCTGGGAATTTAGAGGGTCTTCCGAGTAGCCTTCGTCAGGCTGGTGAACGGGGGAGAATGGATCCATAGCGACCGAGGCGACCAAGACCAGACGGATAAGTGAGTTCCTGGTGAGTTGTAAGACGGTATCCGACTGCAAGTCAGCGACTCGGGAAGGTTGCACAGCAATGGCTACCCGACGTGAGGTGGCGGCGGCGGCCGGTCGCGTGGCGAGGGAGACAAGACCAAACAGCAGGCAAAGGGCAGCCTTGTAATCGGGCAAACTGGCTGGGTCAAAGAATGGGAGAAGGATGAGCACAAGCCGTGGGTATGAACCGTGATGGCATCGACGACGCGGAGCAGTCAGCAAAGTTGGGGTGTGGGAGAAGAGTGGTGGTCCGTGTGGATGACGGGTTGATTGTTGTGAGGCTAGATCAGGACTCCGTATCAGACTGGGGTAAAGGCGATTTGGCAGCAAAATTCCGCAGGTGGGATGGCGCCGTAGCCCGTTTGGCGGGTGGCGGGGCAAAGCCGTAACCCACCGCTCTGCGTCTCATCTAGAAAGATTCAATAGCCTCGAAAGATAAGAATACTGGAGTAAATATATTTAGCCGCATAGGACTGTTCCTTTCTTGAGCCCGGAAATGACTCCTCTTGCGCGCATGAGTACTCTAGTACTAGGGTAGCTATCGTATCCAGCGGGTTGGCTGCTGGCAGCTTGCAGCCGTACTGTACGGCTGGCACTTTGGGTCAGAACCGTTAGGCTACTTTGCAGAGGATTTGCGGGCGTTGCAGGTGGGCGTAGCAGGGGTTACCCTCGCCAGGTCGGCACCTAAACAACGCCAAAAGCATCATTTTCGACCATTGTTGAGTGCAGGGTTTGTTAGTGGCCGTCATCGCAACCTCTAAGATCTCACGACATGATGAACGTTCTATTTAGCTTGGCCTACCAGCTAGGTACCGGTAGTACAAGTTTGACATGGAGTGAATTGATTCCAAAGCAAATCGAAGCCAACTGGCCAAAAGTTACATGTCTACGTTCTCAAACATGTATAGCAGCAGATGCCTTTGTTTGCAGCAGCTTCACTCCATTTGCTCCAGCTAATATTTGTCACTGGCATGCGAGCCAAAGCTGGCATGACGTTTCAAGTTCATTTTACGGTTTATACTTTACGGTTGACCACAGGGCCGTGATTTTAAAGATATTTTGATTGTTGGCCGCTGCGAAACAAAAATTGTTTCTCGTCCCTCCAAGGCAGGAACATCCGGAATGCAGACTAGTATTGCGCCACGGTTCCACGAATCCAACTCGTTTAAAAATGCAGCAACAGCATATGTTTGTGACAAAGAAGGGAAAGACTTGTTCCGATTCACATTATGCGACGGCACGAACAAAGTAGTTGGTTGGCGAGAGCTGATGAGTGATGAACTGCAGCTCTCCGAGCAATGCCAGCGTCCATTCTTTGTTCCTGATGTGCATTTCAGCTTGCGCTGCGATACCCTCCCAAGGACAACCGCCGGCGCTTTCAGCCAGCCATGACGTCGACAAATCAGTGATCCCAGACTCAGCTTCAGGTGAGCACGACACCAACCGCCGGACTGTGTGCATGATTGGATGCAGGCCGCCGCCGGGTATTAATGAGGTACGCTACGATACGAGATGATATTCCCGGGTAGCATCGAATCATAGTGGTGGCTAACAATAAGCCAGTGACGGACTGGGACTCAATCGATTGGGCCGGCTAGGCGATGAGGACTAATGTATATGCCAATCAGCGGGCTCAGACTGCCTGCTTGTGTACCATGGCCGGGAGGTAAATGGTCTTGCGGAGGAGCGTGCTTGATACGTGCTTGATAGTTAGAGCGAAATACTATTAGAGCGAAATACTATTAGAGCGAAATACATAGAGCAAAGTATGCGACTGAAAGGGACGCATATGAGCGATCTCTGTCACCTCCCCACAAAACTCGCGCTGGTTTACAAATTACGCATACATCCGGTGGCTTTGGCGTATGTAGACCTTGGTTCATGAGTGCCATGAGTAATGGGCGACTGACGCATGACTTAGCGTCGTTGAGCTACTGATGAGTACCTACCTATGATTCTATGAAGACGCAGGGAGGGCCTCTCTGGTCTTGCCAAGGTGGGAAAAAAAAAGAAAGCATCAACGAGGGGAAAAGGCTGTCAAATTTCCTTTTTAATTCCGATAATTAGGAACACAGATCGCCGAGTGTGAGCGGTGTAGGCATTGAGTCTGATCTCGGTACGGAGTACGGGCATGTTAATAACTGCTTGCCGTAGGTAAATAGTGCATCATTACGGATACTTCGCATGTGAGTTCAAGGTGGCTGGAAGCCGTAGGCCAGTGCTTCAGAGGTTGGTGAATCATTGTACAGGCGACCTGCATGGTCTCGCCAACTGCTGTGCTCCCATAAGAAAAATCGAGCGGGGTTGCACAGCAATTTGGTGGTGGTGGCCCTGGTAGGGTGATCAAAGAGTAGGTAAAAAAGCGCCCCCCCTTGGCATCCTCCTTTTCGATGCTGTATTCTGTACTCCGGCTTGGGCCCAGGCTTTTAGCGCCAGACGGTACCCTACCACCCAAGCCTAACTAATAAGCTAAGGTAGCGCACGTCAAAAGGTCGCAGATTGTGTGGCCCGCCTCACTCCCATGAAACCGGCACGGCTTGGAGGCGGCACGCGATTTGAGGGTTTGAACGGTTGGGAGTTTGGAGAGCTCTGCCGACCAGGCGGCACTACTACGCTGTTCTTGAGCTGTCCGTAACCGTCTATTACCTCGCTGCTGGAAATTGCACCGCCTAACTACCTCTACTGAGTACAACGCGGCAGACAATATGCAACAATTCTGCCGATGCAGTTCCTCAGTAGAGTAAAGTACCGGTACATCTGCAACCAACGCTCCGCCCTGCATGCCCCGCAACGCAGGCTTGCAGTGGCGAGATCCAGATGTTGCGATACATACATGCATCCGTTGGTGTGGATGCATCGTTTGGTACACAAGATAGCACAACCAGCAAATTCCTAAATAGTTGCGACAGCGAAAAATCACACACGTTCTGGCAATGATATACTCCGATTCACTGGCAAGTCTAGCATGCCTTTACCAGCGCTACCAGTTACACTTCTGTTGTAGGTACCTACCTAGTTAAGGCCACCGTCATCATCATAAATAGCCAGTACAACTTGGTTGGTTGGTTAGAACCCCTATAAACCCCTCCCTAGCCCTCCTGCACCTAATTAGTAACTATTGAGTTGGGCCGTTGTTTCGTCCTCACTCCTCTAACTACGGCGGTTTAACCACCGCCTGTCGTTGCTAAACCCCGTTGTGGCCTCTTTTCGGTTTCGAGAAGCAGAACCCCGGCATCTCATGTTTCGGACGACTTGAGTTGCTTGCTTGTTTGTTTCCTGCGCATTCTGCCGGGTCCACGTGCCATCCTGAAAGTATCCAAACAGCAAGGACCAGCATTTATTTAGTTAAGGGGTGACGCTGCGTGGTGGAAATCGCCGTTGGTACCTTGGTACTTGCTGGTGCCGGTCCCTTGCACCGATAAGCAAGGTATCCGCTAACATCTGCCGCTACTGCACTGTCTACTTTGTACCTACCGAGGAATGGAGGTACACCATCTGCATTGCTGCATTGCCTGCTTCAACACACTAATTGTACTAGATGCAACTATTTGAATAGATGCACCAGATTCCACTTCTAACAGTGCCCCGTAGAAATAAAGAAGCGCCAAAAAAGATTCTGTCGCCACACTCCAACGGGTCCAAAGTCCAAAGGGGGCTGCGGGCGGTTCAGATTGAGTGCCGACCTGTTAAGACAAGTAACTACTAGGTTGGCCAGTCGGCACCAAGGTACATACATACATACGTGCATACCCCCCCTTCACCCCTGTCGCTTTGCAAACTGGAGACCGCCAATTGCTGCTCTTCCTTGTCTTCCCCCCCAAATCACCTGCACGCCGCCGCCGCCGCCGCTCCAACATTACCATCTCATCCTCGACCTCTTCCACTTTGCTGGCTTACGCTCGGCTCGTATCCTCTGCCGCAACTCCTTTCCGCGGCACGCCCCTCTCCTCATCGACACCGAGTTGGAGACATCTTCGCGGCTACACACATTCGCATCACTGCCTTGCCAGCTGACTCGGCGTGTCAGCATTGCACTGACACACCCCGCCGGCTCTTTGCACCAGTCGCTCGACCGACGCACACGGCGGTATTCTGCTCCTGCATCACGCCCGTCTTCCCGAGTTATCCTATATACAAAAGGATACTGCCTCTGCCGCATTCACTTCTCGACCTCGCTCCGTACCTCCGCCGCTTTTACAATTCCCCCCGCTCTTCCGTAAAACCAGACCGACCAAACCGCCTTCGCCGTTGCAGCCGCCAGGCGCCCGCACGAGGCATCCTCCGGTTCCAACGCCTGCCTGACTTCTTCGCAACGTGCTTTCCAGCACGCGCGGCGAATGGGCCCCTAGGATATGGCACATGCTATTCTGATGAGAACCAACACAGCTCCGGCCCTGCAAACCACCAACGGCGTCGGAGGCTTGACCAAGATGAAGAGCGCCCCTCGAAGCAGCCAGCTGTCCAGCGCCGCCACACTAGCAGGTTCCTCTGCTTCTCTCAGCTCCCTCAACAGCAACGCTACCATTGTCCCTCAAAATGGCGGCCCCGTCATCGCCACCACCAACATCATCAACCAAAAGGCCGATGCCTCCCGATCTCTCTACCAAATTTGCGTAGCTCTCAAGCAGCGTCTGGCCCAGGTCCCCGACTTTCAGCCTTTTCTCGACCAGCTAGATCCAGATGAACCCGTCGACTCACTATGGAACCTGTTCCGTTCCGGACACCCTCTCCTCATCATCTACAACTGTCTGCAGGGTGAGCCCCTGAAGGTTGAGGACCCAAATGCCTCCGAGGCCAAGAAGTCAAAGATTGCCATTTTCAAATTTGTTCAAGCCTGCCTCAAGGAGCTGCAATTGCCTCCTGCTGATACCTTTGTCATTACCGACTTGATGGGAAACGACACCAGTGGCTTTGTCAAGGTTCGTGGCGCTCGTACGTCCCCTCTCACGTTTGCTAACCTTCGCAGGTAACGCAAGTTGTCAACTGTGTGCTCGACCTCGCCGAACAAAGTGGACACTTGTTACAACCGCAATTATTACCCGAGCAAGAGTCGACTACGCCTGTTGCTGGCACCCATATGAGCTACAGGGATCACATTGTAAAGGAACTTGTCGATACCGAGCGTAAATATGTCCAAGATTTGGAAAACTTGCATGATCTCAAGAAGAGATTAGAGCAGAAAGGCGACGTCCCCGGCGATATTGTGCATCAAATTTTCCTAAACATCAACGCTATTCTCGATTTTCAACGACGATTTCTCATTCGCGTGGAAACCACCAATTCCATGCCCAAGGAACAGCAGCGGTGGGGTGCGCCATTCTGCTTTTACGAAGGCGCCTTCGACATTTACCAACCCTTCATTGCCAACCAACGAAAAGCTGGCCAAATTGCGAATTTGGTTTTTGACAAGATTCAACTATCAGAACACCCTGTCGCGGCCGATTTCAATACCTTGGGCGGCTTCTTGCTTAAGCCAATGCAGCGTCTTGGCAAGTATCCTCTGCTTCTCAAGGATCTCTGCAAAAAGACGGAAGATGGGCAAGTCAAGCAAGACCTGCAAATAGGCTACGAGGCTGCGCAACGAGTCGTCCACAAGGCCAATGATGCTGTTAACCGCGCCCTGCTCGACGAAGCCCTCGACGATCTCGTCGTCAGAGTTGACGACTGGAAATCCCATAAGGTGGGACAATTCGGGCGCCTACTTCTGCATGGCATTTACGGCGTCGTAACAGGCAAGACCGAACAAGAGAAGGATTATGAGATCTATCTCTTCGAAAACATCTTGCTATGCTGCAAGGAGGTTTCTGGCACCAAGAGCAAAGACAAGAAAGAAAAGACTCGCTCCCAGGGCCCCAAGATTAAGAACAAGAATGCCAAGCTACAGCTAAAGGGCAGAATTTTTATGACTAACGTGACAGATGTCGTGTCTCTTTCCAAGCCTGGCTCTCATTCTGTTCAAATCTGGTGGAAGGGCGACCCTGGCGTGGAAAACTTTACCATCAAGTTCGTGCACGAGGACATGATGAAAACGTGGGCCGATGGCCTCGAGACACAGCGAAAGATGAACGCCCCGCGCTTGTCGGTGAGCAGCGAGTCTGCGACTCCGGACTTTGCCTGGACGCGAGACCATGGCATCGCAAACCCTTACCTTCAGCAAGATGAGGATGAGGAAGACGAATATGGCACTGCCACGGCACCTGCACAGTTTCCGGTCCCACCAGGCTCATCTATGCCTCGCACATCATCCAGCTCAAATGTTCGTCAACGATCCATGACCGGAGATAGCACACAGTCTCTGGCCTCTATTGCCAGGGCACCGCCGCCTAGATTCCCGTTGCCACTGCCTCCTGCGCCCCTCAGCCTTCAAATAGGAAGCAATGGCGCGCCATCTCCTGGTAATCGAGGTGGCGACTCCTACTTCTCACCTGTTGCCGACTCGCCTGTCTCTTCTCGCGCCAGCACCACAAGCGGTATCTTCCCAGGTTCGCTATACCAGTTCCCTAATAAAAATGGCAGTCCCTCCGGCTCCGGCTGGGACGAGAATGCCCGGTACACAGCGCCCGCGATGCCTCGCGCCCCATCTCGTGATGGGCCTCCATCATCCTACAACAAGCCCCCCCGCGGTCCATCACTACCAGTCATGGCATCAACCTCTGGCTCGGCTCAGCAGCAACGCAGTCGCTCCTATAGCACCCCGGATGCCGGTATTCCCGGTCTTCCGCGACAGCGACAACCTAGCCAGGGTAACATTCCAGCAGTGCCTGGCATTCCTCAGCACCTGCACGACAGCCAAATCGCGCGATCGCAGAACGGTTCTCCGCGAAACGACCTGCCCATACGAACGAACAGCAGCAGCCCTGGTGCCGCAAGACAGCCCATGCACAAACACTCCGGTAGTCTGGGTGGCACCATGTCACACTTTCCAGTCCAGCCCATATACTCGCGCCAAAACACCCCGAGCAACCAGGGCTCGGCGATGTTGCGCGTCGATCCTGTGGCTGCCAACTCGCGAAATGGCTCCCCCGCCCTGCCGACTGCGCCGCTCGAGCCGCCCTCCAGTGACTCTTGTTCCAGCGACATGCCTTTGCCGACACAGCTCAAGGTTCGCGTCAATTGCGACAGCGGCAACTACATCACGCTAGTTGTAGCTTTTAACATTAGCTACCAATCTTTGATTGATCGCATCGATGCAAAGCTTGCACGCTTCATGAACAGCAGCATTGGCAAGGGGAACCTGAAGCTACGCTACCGCGACGAGGATGGCGACTTTGTCACCATCGAAAGCGACGACGACATTCAAATCGCCTTTATGGAATGGCGTGAAGGTGTGCGCAACATGTACTCTGGCGGCGTCGGCGAGATTGAACTGTTTTGCGTGGGTGACGTTTCCTAGAATGAACAATGCGTATATATACATCATCGCATTGGTCAGCACACGAGCGATTATTTTGAAAAACGACAAACAAACTCGACTATAGCCAGGCCCTTTATTGGCCTGTTCACACTGGACCCCTCTCTTCAACACATACAAGCCTTCTCTTACAGTTCTTATGTTCAGTTTTTGCACATTGTTTGGGGCCTTTTCCATTTCGAGCATTATCCTACTTACCACATTCGTTAACATCTCTCTTTTTCACATATGGGGCACATTTCGGCGCAAGCGACCACAGTTATTTCAGGCGTGGGTATGGAGATGGGTGCATTTCCTCTTTTATCGTTCTTGCCACCTGTTAGTTTTCTTCTTACCTTTTCGCACATGATGAGTCTGCATCGTGGCTTCTTTTGATTTGTGGTCTGTTTCTTTTTTTCATTTCTCTACGCACGTCACCACCGCAGGCACCGTGTTTGCTTTGGGCGAACATGGAGAAGAAAACGCAATCTAGATGCTTTGTGGTCACCCGCGGGCCGGTGGTCCAAGATGCTGGACAAGGATGCACCAGTAGGAAAGGAGGGGCGCGGCTTCATATTCAATGCTGGATAGACAGTCTTTTTTGTTCTCTTCTCTCCTCTTTTTTTTTCTTTTGACGCAGCTAGATTTTTTGGTTGATACCGCTGGTGGTCTACATGTCTTGGCAGCTTTGACATGGATGCAAGGAAGCTGAATTCAAACAACGCTGTTCAATATGTCGTCCATGAGTTTGCATCGTGATTTTTGCTTTGTGCCGTGCGCCTGAAACATAGCGATTGGCTGGCTAGTTGACTTTGTTTGACGAGAGGGCGTAGATGTTTGTTACTGTACAGAAATTTTCTATATGATGGAACGCTGTAAAGACTTGCTAGACTATGGTACATTTTGGTCCATGCCATTTCCTCTCCCGCTGTTAGTTTTGTACATGATGTCAATCTCCGGCATCCCTTTAAATTCCAACAAACGCCGATATTTTGGTCATCGATATACTGACGCCCCTTCTTACCGCCTTCCAATCAACTTTTCCTTTTTTCCCTTTTGGTAGTCGTTGCATTGGTCAAAACGGTATTCGCTGTCACAATCTCTGTCTTGACAGCCCCAAAGCATTCGCCTCTTTTATGATGGAGAGGACCAAGCTTCGGCTTTTAGGTGGTCCTTGCCCGTCGTTGCGCCTCTACCTCAATCCCCTTTGCAGGGAGGAGCATCCTTGCTCCAGCAACTTTACGTCGGCTTTCCGTCGTAGGTGATGTACTTGCCCAGGCGGCCCATGTGGTGGTTGATGGTATTGGGCGGCGCGGGCGGCGGCTTGGGGCCGTCCATGCACTGGCGCAACTGCGTCTCGATGGCGGCGCATCCGGCTGCGTTGTATCCGGCCGAGGCCCAGCAAGCTATGGATTTGGCCACCGTCAGTGAAAGCAGAAAAAAAAAAAAAAGGAAAAAATGCAGAACTTGAAGAGAGTGGCCTATAACGAAGAGGATAGGGTTTTGACGCGGAATTGGGCGCGCCGAGGCGACCAAGCAAACGTACCGAGAACGCTGGACATGACAATGGTGCAGGGGTTCTTGGGATTGCGCTTGGGGTTCTTGACGCGCAGAACCTCGAGAGGCGGCAGACGGATGGGTTTTTGCGGCATGACGGGCGGTCGAGTGCCGATT
The DNA here is from genome assembly GCA_038367545.1 of Beauveria asiatica. Taxonomy (NCBI): domain Eukaryota; kingdom Fungi; phylum Ascomycota; class Sordariomycetes; order Hypocreales; family Cordycipitaceae; genus Beauveria; species Beauveria asiatica. The sequence goes on along the minus strand of JAAHCF010000023.1, from coordinate 85,308 downwards.
GAAGAGAGCGGGAGCTTGAAACTCGTGTGCTGTCGTATTCGGGCTTCGCAATGGGACAAGGTATGAAAAATCGTACCTCGTTGTCCGATTTTCGCAAGAAGCTCCTTGCCCTTCATGCTAGTTCGAGATGACCTATTTGAGATCACGTGCTACATCACGTGCAGCGACTCTACTCGGCACTTACACAGACTGACTGATGTGCTTGTAGGTGCAAGCGAAAGACATTATTCATTGTGACTAAATATTTGACTTGAAGGCATCTTACCAATGTCATTCCACAGCGATTCGAGCAAGATGTTGGTGTGCTGATGATGAAGCTCTTCCAATGAGTTGCACAGTGAAGGACACGGACTTGATGAGAGTTCCCTGGGCAGGGTTCGTGAACGATAAGTGATACCAAGCGCATGTTCAGAAAAAGTGGATAGAATTATTGCATGTGTACAAAAGTTGACATGTAGAATTCAATACATGGCAGGCTGCAAGCCCTTTTGTCCAACTTGCGGTACGCCGCCAGCGTTGCACAGGCACAGGCCTCAGGCGCTCTATCCCAGCCAAAACCCTCCTCTCTTCTGCAAAAAGATGAAAAGGCACAGAGTTGCGCAGTATAGCCTTCTTGGACGATAGTATCGCCAGAAGCTATTATATTGTCACGATTTGCGTTTTAAGGTTCTTGGGATATCTTCTACTCTTACTCCTTGTCATGATGCTATTGCCCCAGTCTTACACAATCTCATCTCGAGGATAGAAACCAAAATAAGCCTGGAAATGGGCAATAGTCTAATGAGTTTCCTCGATCGACAAGCTTACTTTTTATTGGGTTCATCCCTTGCGTGGTGGTGTAGCAAGACCTAGTGCGGAGCCGAAATTCCTACATGATATCGGTGAGTACCGTAAACAGCAGGTGCAACGCCGGCAAATTAATAGCTCAGAGCAGTCTACCTGATAATATCGTCGCATGTAATATAATTACAAGAGAAGCTTGTGTTCTTTCATTGTGTGATGCCTTCCTTGCTGGGACATGTTGGGGCGGATGCACCAAGCCCGGGCACCTGTAAGCTGACTGCCAAGCGGTCTGTCAGCGGCGGAGTCGAGGCAGTGCAAAGGATCGAATACAGTCCACATTACCAGAAACTGGCGGTAAAGAGCCATGAGATAATATCGTGGGCCTCGATATGTACATGCTTTCAACCAGCTCGACGATGCGGTGCAGATGCGTGCGCTCGTTCTTTTGCTTGGCTGGTCTCGGCAAAACCCCGTGCTGTACATGAAAGGGCGACGAGCTATACGTGCCCAACTCAAGGGAAAGCGACTCAACGAGCGCATACGAGGGGAAGAGGGCTGACTTGGCTAGAATGGGTAATGGCCGTCAAGTAGCACCCTAAGAACTGCCGTGGCGTCGCCCGGGGGCATCGCGAGGTCACAGGAGAGGCTTCAATTTCTTGCCTGAATTCAGAATGAACTCAGTAGATCGTCAGGTTAAGATTCTATTCTGCTTGTAGCAGCTGGTAGTTTTGGTGCTCAAGGGAAACGTTGTCGTACATATATAAAGCTGCCACTCTGTTCCTTTTGCCTCAACCTACCAGCCATCCTCATCTCCATTTCACGCACCACGCATCTTGCCACATTTCAAAATGCAGATTCAAAATCTTTTTATCGTTACCCTCTCCACGCTCGTTACGCTCGCCACCTCCTTTCCTCTCGAGGCGCGCAAGGCGCCTACACTAGCAGAATGCTGCTGCTGCAACGGAACGCCAGAGCTAGGCTGCCCTGCCGACCAGAATTGCACTCCTATTCGACCTAGCACCTGTAGAATTACTCGTTGCCCTTTCTAATTGATCACGAAGATGGTAGTTCTGCTTGTCAACTCGGGAACGACCTCATAGCTGCGTGGAAGAGCGTGTCGATAGATGCTGGCAGAGGCGCTGCTATACTTGGGAGTCAGAACCCGGAACATCGATGGCGGTTGCACTTTCGAGCAGAATTATGCTATTGAGTGTAAGACATAGAGTACAAGGCTTTTCTTCAGGGGCCTTTCCGCCTTATATCTCGTTGGCCACACGGTTCCTTATGCTTTTCAGGTAGTTCAGCCACGAAGTGTGATTGGCAACGATGTGGGAGCAACTCTTCGTTGGTTATATCAAAGATGCCAGAGGAGCAACTCCAACACATGAAATTAATCAATAGAGAAGGATCAGACTAAAGACTAAGAAATAAAGTTGTGACTATCATCCGTTGGCAACTGATTTGCTAATCCATGAGCGCGACCCGTTCACAAACGGCGAAGTTCAGTAAATGATGAATGAGACGTTGAAAGCCACAATGGAGTAGTCAAAGAGCCAAGAAAAATATTACGGGACTTTTATACGGGAGCGAATACAAGCATAAGATAGACTCGATAGTAAATGGCCAGTGAGATTGTTGTTTCATCAGCACCATGCTGCGAGTCCCAGACTAAGCGGCGAACCACGTATACTTCTCTATAGTACAACGCTTTTAGACTCACCACTGTGGATCAAATTGTGTTGAGAGTGTAGAAGACTGGAGAGTCTTTGGCCTTCCCTGACCAAGAGTTCATTTTCTGGTCTGGTGCCCAAGCAACTGTGGTCAAAGATCGTGGACTCGAATGCGAGTCAATTTGTCACGATGCGCCTGCACTCGATCAGGTTCGACCAGCGCGGCGTTGAGGCTTGAGAACCATCACTCATTATCTGCGCAAACAGTTTTCCACAGGCCAGTATAGACCGACCTGATCCCAGTGGTGGGAATTATTCGCCGATGCGAGAAGTCGTTGATCGGTCCTCTTTCGACGACAACCAACGGACGCTCGCGACGAGCAGCCTCGGAACTGTGTATGCGTATGCCGATGGGGAGGAAGAAGGGTATCACGGGAGATGGAAAGAGCTGAAAATGTCATTTTTATCACTCTTATAGCGCCTGGTGAAAGCTCTTGGTTTGAAATGCTGAGACGAATGTAGTCATACTACTATATTATGCCCTTTTCCTACAGAAGCATCAGCAATGTTGATATTGTAGCAGTGAGCACCTACATGTAGGTATCAAATCAGTGGTTCAAGAAAAAGAATCGCTAATGAGTCTTAGGGAAAGATTGATGATCATAATCAAAGATAAACATTGAGGAGAGACTTTTTTAAGTAAAAAAACACCTGAGAATTACAACGCGGAGAGAGTTTTATATGCTAAGGGACAAAATCTGTCTCTTCTGAGAAGATATCGGCATGAAAATGGCCAAGAGCTTATTCTTGGGGTCAAAGAGGACCTTCCAAACCATTCTGGTTATTTTCACATCACATTTCAAGTGTAGTAGAGGAGGTAAGAGGCCATTGTTGCCCTTCTCCTTGATGACAACCCTACAGTAGAGTAAGCATGGCGATATTAATGCCTACTGTAGCAGTGAAACTTCAGGCTTTCTCAGACCCCATCACTGAACAGTCCTTTGTTCGTCGGCCAATAGCTTGTACAGCTGTCACGCAGCCATGCTCACCAATGGCTCCAAGGAAACGTACAGAGAAGCGCCACCATCTCATAGGCTGTCAATTTCTCCATCGATAGCTCATCGACCTCGCAACGGCGCATGACCGGCTGCATGAATACAAGCCCAACTAGACACGCAAGCGGGAAGCGCTATGCTGCTCACGCTGACCACTGGATGAGGCCACGCCCAGAGCATCAGGCTGTGCGGCTCAACCCCGCTCGGGCTTGCAACAGGCAAGGAGCCAGCCATTGGACTTTGCAATCTCAGCGGCAAGAGCCAGGGCAAAGGGGCTTTTTTGATCAATCATTCAAAAGGAACAAAACAATGACGGAGGGGGTGTGTACACGAGAATGCGACAAGGTACGGGCTTTTCCTTTTTCGAGCAGCGCCGTCCCCCCGCGTACGCCTCGCATGAGTACACAAAGTGCTCGACCAAGCTGATTAGCTAGGGTGCAGAATATTGAAGATAGTTTTTCCGAGGATAGAAGTGGCCGAACATTGATTGGTACATGCGGTATTTGAGAAATTCTACCCTGTGCGGTTTCCCTTGCGTTCCAAAGAAAGAATCACTTGTAGCTTCTTTTCCTTTGCAGAAGCAACGCCGCCATGGTAGGCTATAAAATCTGATGACTGGTAATTCCCTGATTTACATCTCGTGAGAAGGTGCATGCAAAAGGTGAAAAGGCTCACCAAACTTGATGTCAAAGTAAATCCTTGCGAGTAAGGGGCCTGTGTAAGTCGAAAGATGGTGGGCATCGGAATGCCGAATCCCGGTTATCAAGTACATAGGACGGAAAAATAAATGTGAATAAGCCGAAGGAACCAATATCGGGGATTTAGATGTGTGGTAATGGAGGTGTGGCACTAGACGAAGGATGCAATCATTCAATGCAAATGGACCAGCAAGTCGTTGACTCTTGTGCAAAGGTTTTCTGACCAACCTGTATGGTGGCAGATGCTCAGCTGCAGAGTATAAGAGAATACTTCCCTTAGTTTTCCCACGGGGTCTCGTGGCTTGGCTCGCAGGTAATAATAAAGGGCTGAAAAGTAAAGACGAGGCTTCTCGGCGCCGCCACCGGCTGGCAATCGGGCATCCGCAACGCATGGCATGCCAGCCCAACTGGCAACTGTCAGACTGTTCCACAAAAGAGAAAGCGTCTATTCACCTTCCATGTTCGACGCGTGTCAAGATTTTACAAGGACGGGGTGGGCAGATGCAGGTTGTAAAGGCAAGAGTCTTGCAAGGCCGCCCACCAGAAGTAGTAGTCACATCCCGCTCGATCGAGGCAGCACACATAAGCCTTCTGTGTAGACCACTGAATGTTGCAAGTCTAGCCGCGTTGTTAATTTCAAAAAGTCGAAAGCTCTTTGAAAGTTTGGTATAACCTTGGACACTACAAAGGCATAACTTTACTCAGGTAGTTTATAAGAGATCGCCAGCCAAACGATTAAACAAGACACGACAATACACTGACAAGCAATTGTTTCATGCTTTGCTTTTTTCCATACAAACGAGCATTCGAATCGATAACCAAACTCGGAATCACACCGAAAACTTTAGCATTGACTCGACCTTTGAGTCTGGCACAAGCCAGCTTACAGCAGAACAAAGCAAGCGCATGCGAAAAGAGACTATCAAGGATGTAATACTTTAAATATTACAGAGAGGAACCGGGTTGCCACACAGGCCATGACGCCACCTGCACGAGCACTTGTCAGTCGGATGACTAGCAATTGCCCCCGTGGCCGGTAGACCCGCGTGTTCTGTACCTTTCCGCCTGGGTAGATCTTTCTCAAGCACCTACCTACATATATGCTTTCTCAGATTGCGCCATGTATTGATGCCCCGCAAAGGTTTTGTCATGTTGCTCACTTGTAACCCAAACCCTAGCCAGCCCTGTTTTGTTCATTCCTTCCATGTTGCTCAGGGCTGAGCGCCACCAACAGCAATTTATGCCAGGAGCTGAATGAGCCACGCGGGACGGCCTTTTCTCAAAAGTCATGCCAATGCCCAAAAGACTCTTTTGAGGCTTACCCTGTGAGCGACGGGCATCAAGCGACGGACACCCCCTTCACCCCCAAAGTCTTGTCCCCAAAGTCTTGTCCTCTCGCAAGGGAGATGGATGGGCGGCGCCGCGCGGTTGTTCCTGCGACTTGTCGATGCGACCAGCACCCATCCAACCCACACACAACCAACCAAAATCCATACTGATCTGCAAATGCGACAAGTCACATCAATCCGCCGAGTTGGAAGTCGCACCTCGCGCAAGAGATAGGTTCCCACCAAAAGCCCTGCCAAGATCCGCGCGCCGCTCACAATACGACGCTGCTCCGCCGACTTGCGGCGCCGGTGGCGTGTAGTACAGACAGAGGGTCCCCCCCCCTCCGTCCCTCCCGGCTTCGTTTTCTTTTGTCAAAAAAACAAGCAATGCGGGCTGGGCGGAACATCGCTACGTCAACCCAGTCTCGCAATGGGGCGGGAATGACACTAGATGGGAAAAAGAATCCAGCGTTTCCGTTCTTCCTCTTCCTCACGGCTTCTACACCAGGCCTAGCAAACAAGTCCATTCGACTCGATATACATCTGTACACCCCTCTTCTTTTGGAAATGAGCGGACCCGGACGTTGTGCTATCTGTGCTATCCCACCGACGGAGCCGGGCGCGTTGGGTATGATGCGCCAGAGGCCCAGAGTTGGGGCCTTCAAGGCTGGGCCGGAGCCTCTTTTCATCGTAGTTTTTTTTTTTTCTTTTTGCGATTGTCCGCGAGTCCAGCTCAGCTGTCCGTGCAACCGGGCCCCCTCTATTCCTTTTCAAGACTCGCTTGGAAAGCTCGCTTGTTTCTTTTCGTTTCCCTCTTCAACATTTATCCAGGTGGAGTTTTGCAACGGGCTTGCCGGCCGAAACGGCACCGGCCAACGGACAATTAGCACCAACTCTCAGATTGATTCTTTGCGCTCCTTTTTCCGTCCTGTCCGGCTTCTGTCCATAAAGAGACAACACATTTTTTTTTGGTGACTTTCCAGGGCAGCAGAGATGAGAGTAGATGGGCTTACGCCTCCGGAGAGTTTTTTTCTCCTTCTTCTTTGCCATATACGGAACAAAAGCGAGCGCTGACGACTCGCGAGTGACAGCTGAGCGCTGGAACTGTGGTGAAAGCTGACTCGCCCTTTCAGCTCCTCAATTAAGCCTTTTCCATCGTTAGCGAAAAGCCAAATGGCAACTGCTGATCAGGTTCATCTAACAAGTGTCCGCCCTACAAGATAGGCTTACGCCATTCTATGTAGCCCTCGGAGCACATCATTTCTGCCAAGGCAAGTCACCAGCTGTTCGGAACTAGAGGGTGGTCCATGACAGCCGGTAGTGAAACGCAAAAAAAGCCTACATCCCACAAGAGATTTTCGACCCCATGTTTCATCCCATTCATCGTTGTGGTTGGAAGATCCGCACCCTTTAACCCCCAATCAGCAGCAGCAGCAGCAGCAGTAGCAGAAGCCCTGGGCCCGGAATGCCTACATACTACACGACAAGCCGTCACGATGCCATGCTTCTCGAGAACGTGGCCAGTGAACTGACCCCAATTGCCGGTGACGTCACTGCCAGCGCCAGGGAACGACTAGTGAGATCCTGTTTGCAATACCGTTTTCATCTCGGGGCCGATACCTACGGAGAGAGCAATTGCCCCTCATAATAACGAGCGAATGGACCGGGTAATATCCAAGCAAGACCGAAAGGCCGGAGCGTAGAGAACCACTTACCATCCATCGTACCATGTTGGCATGGCCCCAGCTAATTAGTTAGCGGTGCCGGCGGGGTTTTGGTCGCTCGTTTCCTCCCTGCCCTACAAGCGGGCTGGGTACCCAGACCAGAGTTGTTAACTAGCTTCGGGACTTTGAGCAAAGCAGAAAGATGGGCGCGCCGCCCGTCGCCGCACTAGTTTCAGCACCGCCCATCCTCAGCGGCAGCGGCGGAATCTTTCAATGGGCTTTGCGGCGTCTGAAGCCCAGTCGCCAGCTCCTTCTTGGGTCCGACGGCGGTCAAGATATTTGGCGTGTCAGAGAGGGAGAAGGGACTGAAACAACAAAACTTGCTACGAAAGAAATGCCGAACAATTTACTTGGCACTATTTTATGCTGTTGTAGATGCTCCTTTGGGGTAGTTGCCCGCCCACCTCTTTCTTCCGTAGACAAGGTTGAACCACATTGCCGGGAATTTTCTTATTAATCAAGTCGCGAGTACGGATGTATACATGACGGCATATCCCGGCCTGCTCATTCGGTAGAACGAGGGGGCCCAAACAACGAGCGGCCTGCATGTCCTCTCTTGGTCAAGGCCAATTGCCGAAGGAGCCCAGCCAGAAGGGGGAAGGCGAGGGAGGGGGGGGGGGGGGGGTGGCATGAGGGAATAGCTGCCGGACAAGACTACAACTCCGAAAAGATGGAAAGAATATATAACAAAGGGGGGGGTGCTTAAAGTGGAATAGCTGGACATAAGATACGCGTAATAATAAATCCGGCAAAATGCTGGGAAAAATCCCTTGTTCGCCGCCGCGGGCGATGGCGCAAAGAAAGGCGTTAGAAAAGCACCCACATCGGCGTTAGACGAGACGGAGGAAAAGGGCCAAGACGGTTCTGGGCTCGCAAAACTTCTTGGCTCTTCAATTATTATTTATTTAGTCGTTGTTGTCGCCCTTTTTCCCATGCAAGCTCAGCCGCCAGCCCAGAAGAAGAAATAAGCTCAGCCCTAGGACAAGGCGTCTTGTTTCATTTGTTGAAAGCATCAGGGTCATCGTCATGGGTTTTGGTGCAAGCGCCCACGCTCAAAAGGGGAGAAAGCCCGAGATCCTTTTTTCGGGGGGGGGGTTTTTTTGTTCTTTTTTTTCGTACCGTGGACGAATCAAGTTGACGCGATTCCCATCAGCCATCTCAGCCTCGTTTGCCAGCCCTTCTCAACGGTGCCTCATTCTTTCGATGGATGAACCTAGCAGAGTAAAATCGAGCATCTCGGTGCCGCGCATTGGTTACGGGATGGCGCAGCACCAAATAACTGGCAGCAGTTTTCCAACGGCGGAATAGTTGCTAAATAGAACAATGACCCCGTCCATGGTAGCATCGCCGAGGCTCGTTCAGTTGACGCTGGTCTCGTAATGGCGTCAAGATGGCCAGTATTGAACCTGTCAGATCGCATCAGCATCAAGTATACGCAAAGCACTGCGCCTCACGCAATGGCCTCTCACACTGGCCCAACAACTTCTTGGCTTCGTGCCCATCTCGTCGCATTACCCTCCTCTCAGCTCCGTCAAATATGTCGATCCCACACTACTTCCAAGGCCGTTAGTGCCAGTCGCTGAGCCTGGCACTTGTAACTTAGGGTATTGCTTGGCAATGGCGTGACCATGTTTTATTTGCATAGCCTGAATACAGTTCATCTGCCGTAAAAGACAACTGTCACATCCGACAAATTCATTATTGAATGCGAAACCAGACTGCCATGAAATAGTCTGTCTGTATTTGGTGCTTTTTCCATCTCATCAACACCTGCCCATCTAATAGTAAACGAAGAAATAGCAATTCACTTGGGTATCCATATGCTTCCATCGAGATGGTGGCCGTGGTATCCTACCTCGTCGGCCTTGCAAGCCAATTCCCCCCCCCCCTCTCCCACAAAAAAACAAGTACAAGTTCCTGTTCCCATTGCCCAATATATAATATAAAAAACGCCTTGTAATGACTTTGATCAACACTGCCTTGTCAAAGATGTGTCGTAAAACTCGTTGCAAAAGAGCGCGATATGTGTACGATGCTCTCGCCCTGGTGATTATTGTTGATGAACCCCCAAATCCCTTTGCTACTCAACTTCGGCCTCCGGGTTGTGCGGGGTCCTCATCCATGAGACAAGCGTTCTCCAGCATGTTTGTCCATTTGCCACTTGTGCCGGCATGGCTGTGCTTGAGGTGCTGACGGAAGTGGTCGGCGCGGTAAAACTTCTTGGAAGAGTTGCATTCCCTAAATTTATGCACCTCTTGCAAGTGCCGGATACGTTCCTCCCAGTCTTGGTCGGTAGGGCGCTTGGGAACAACGCCGCCGCTGAGGGCACCAGTGCCAGGGGTCACACCACTGCGAGCAAATTCGTCACCGCAGTAGCCGCAGACGTCAGCCTCTCCGGGGCGGTTAGTCGACTCATGGAAAGCTCGATCATAGCCCGACAGTGCAGAGCAAGACCAGCTGTGGCGTCGAACATGGAGTGAGTTTTGGTGGCGCTCGGCCTCATTCTTATTCTTGAAACGGTTGCCGCAATAGTTGCATTCATACAGCTTCTCAGCTTCATGGGCACTGTAGAAAATTCGATCAGCTTGATGTACCGGGCCGTTTGACTATGGGAGATGGACTTACGCTAGCTCCTCGGGCGTGTCAAACTTCTTGGGCTTCTTTGGGCAGCACTCGCACATGAAAAAGCCCTGCAGCTTCGTTACTGCGGTCTTAGTAGATTCGGCAACCTTGCGAGGGCTGCTGCCTGACGGGCCTCTGCTATGCAGAGAAGCACGCGACATGGAGCCACGCGGACTACCATTGAGTGACATGGTCGAGACGTAGGGCGAGTTGGCGCTGGTGGGTGAGACCCCGTTGGAAGAGATGCTTCCAGGTGAACGGTGGCTATAAGTACTGCCAGTGCTCTGGGCAGAAGGAATCGAAAGTGTAGACAAGTATGAGTTGGCCCGAGAGCCAATAAGCGCCGGCGTGGAAGATAGCGAAGAGCCCTGGGGAATAGTAGCGAGCCGAGGAGTGGGGTTGGAGCGAAGAGCGCCCTCACGGCGGCGCATGGCTTCAGCCAGACCAAGAGAGCCATGAGTAGCGTACTCATCAGGCGGGCTGGGCGCTCTGCGCTTGATACCAGCAGCCGAGTGGGATTCGTCAATGTGCAGACGCTTCAAAGAGCTAGTCTCCTCCATGTCCATGTCTTCGGCCGCAAGGTAGTCGTAACTTGCATGGACAGAGTTGCTTTCATCGCCCGTGTTGCGGCGAGAGCGGGTTCGAGGTGACGAGTAATCCAACTCGGAAGCGTCCTTGGGCGACCGATCGTAGGGCCGATAGTTGAATGAAGACTCACGCGAGTCTGAGAGGCCACGGTCGCGACTGTGGATGGGAAGCTGCACAGGCAGAATGACAGGCGGAGCCAGGCGAGAATTTCCGTGAGATACATCACTGAGCATGGAGCTAGATGGTGATCGATCCAAAGGGCGCAGGCAGTCAAGCTTGGCCTTCATGCTGTCGCAGTGGCTGTCGGCGGCGGATTTGAAGCTAAAATTGTTATGCTGGAGGGCGACGAACTCGGTCGGAAAGGACTCGCGGGAGCTAGAGCTGGTCAGTAGAGAATTCAAGGTGCCCAAGGCAGCAGTTGCTTTGTCGCCAAGGCATACCGGTCTGTAGATGCATAGCTGGCGTACCCTTCATCACCAGTGGTGCTGCCGGTGTCTCGGCGCTTGAGACTGGGTCGTTGGTCGACGTAGGAGGAATTGATGCTACCATAGTTGCTGGCGTAACCGCGACGTTCCCGCTTGAGATCCTCAGCACGACGAGTAGCATCGGTGAAGGGCTCAGGAGGCGGAGGCAAGGGCGGAGGAACGTGCTGACGATGCTCAATACCGGGAATGGGCATCGCACTGCTCCGGCCAAAAGGCATGTCGTGGTGAGAGGAGAAGCGGTCGCCGGCGTGGATCTTGATGCTCGGTAAAGGAGGAGCAACTTCGCGGTATGAAGGAGGATAGGCCATGGCGGCGTCGCGTTGCTGCGATGTGGAGGGAGGGTTGCGTTGCGGTGCCGCCAGGATGGGCAATAATCAAGACGAGCGGTGGTTATGTAGTGGTTAGATTACGACGTGTGTAAGCCGCATAGAGTAGAAATTGTCGATTGAATGGCGCATCCAAGTGGCCGGTCGACAGGAGTCTATTTTTAAAAAACAGCAGAGGCTCCAATGGGGGTGATGAGGCGTCGATTGAAAGCAGCAAGCAGGTTGGCAGTGCAAAAGCTGTCGCGGCGAGGCGGATAGTGTGAACCGTGGTGGAGCGGCGAGATGATGACGACGACTTTTCGCGGCAGCGCGGAAAAACGGCTAGAGAAGCGACAACAAGACGAAATCGGGGTGCTTCAAGGGTGTATTAATCGGGAAAAAAATCGAGTGCGAGGAGGAGGGTCGAAAGAAGGCTGAAATGCAAGAGAAGCAAGCAGTTGACCAGGCGGCGGACGTGAGATGGTGAGAATGTGGCAATGGGCGTCGAGTCAAACGGAGGATTCGGAGAGGGCGTTTGACAAGAATTGAGGGAGTGGGCGGCTTGCGTACATATAGCAAGTCGCAGGCGCTACCCGAGTTTTTGCTGGGGACCTTTTCACCTGCCCTGCCTGACTCCCTAGGCCGCCTGTAAATTCCACTAGCATGCTGCCTGGAATGGCCTGTAGACTGTAGCCCCGCCTACAGCCAGCCTGAAGCCACGCCTGAAGCCACGTCGGTAGCACCCAGCGAAGCAGTGTATTATTAAGGTTTTCCAAGGCGCAGAATACGTAGAGGCACTTACGCAGCCCAGTGCCCGCCCAGTGTCCCCACGGAATCCACCAAAAGCCTTGCCCTGTAGCAAGTCCCCTAGCGCTGCACGGCGTAGGGTTGCACGGTTGGTGGTGGCCCTTGGTGGGTGGTGGGTGGCGTACCAGTAGGGTTGTAGTAGGGGTGCTACGGTGTGCTAGAGGGAGTTGCGTTATTACCAGCGGGTTTGACAGGGGCCACCACTGTATTTTGCCAATTAGCATGGTGGTTGAAGTAGGGGAGTGGCCGCCAAAGGGGTGGTTGGATGGACCTCCTTGGGGGCAGAGAAGGGAGGGGTGTGCGCCGGCCGGCTCTGTGGGGGGCCCGCTACAGCTCATTGCGCTAGTTTTATTCATGAGAACCACACCAGTGACACTACCTACCTACGCACAGCGCTCAACCTGCAATGTACACACAAGCTACGGATAAATAATGTCGCTAACTATTGCAGACGAGTGTGCATGTGGAAACTCGCTGCAAGGCTTTCTCAAGGCCAGTACATCTTTTGCTCATTCATCTTGTACATTTTTGTCGGCACATCCAGCAACCAAGACGCGCCGGAATTTATACTGTTCGTCGTGGTGTTCGTACTGTATCTAGTGGGCGGTGGGTCACCTAGGTAGAGGGCAAGAGGGCAACAACACTCTTCGCCGAACCCGTTGCCGTTGCTCGATACCAAGTATTGCTTTCCATATGCACGCATGCTGCAACAACTTACTAGTTACTGGCAACTATTCGCAGCCAGCTCAACGTCTCCTTCGTCCCGTCCCGTGTCTTGCTCGCGGAGTGATTAGTCCTCACCGAACTGGTTGGTGCCGGCATGCTGCCGTGTTTGTCTTGGGATGGCCGCCAGGGTCGGCCTCTCTATTGGCCTTTGGCATCTCCGGATATTGCCATCAGCGTCGACGATATTTCCTGCCTGACTCACTAGTTAGTACTGGTAACTAATTAGCCAACAGAAGGTCCTGTCCCCTCATTCCATCCGGTGCACTCCTTGCCGACATGCACCCTCGTTTATCCAAGGCTGTCCCTCAGTCCGCCACTCGTCACTTGGCGTGCATCTTGGCCATGACAGTGCACACCACAAGGCTGAAGGGAAACCTGATCTGGAAGACCACGCGGGCCTGCGAAACAAAATCGCTGCCAGCTCCGGCCTTGTCTCTACCAAGGGTATGTTCGTTAAGTAACTAGCACGTATTCCGCTTCGGCCTTTCTGTGTGATGTGTCATGCAGCCTGACTGTTAAAATCGGGACTACTTGTTGCTTGATTCGACTCGGCCTTTGCCTTGCGACCCGTAATCTAAACCCTTTTTTTCTACTATTATTGCGTATTCGAGTTAAATCGCTGCCAGCTACATCGGTCAATTGAATCAGCAGGACTATGCCAGACACCTCTCTGTCCGGTTCGCATAACGGCCCTTCCTGCTGTCTTGAGTCAGCTAAAAATGATGCTATACTAACACCGCAGATTTCTCTTCAACAGCGTATGAGTAAGACGAGAAGCGACTAATCTAATCCGTATACCGACTCAAGATCCTGCACACGGCAGTCAGGCCTCATCGTGCCTGTAGCCTCTGTCAATCGTCTTTTGCTAGGGTAGGGCCTCGTTCGTATGACTTTGGCCATACAGAGCACGCTGCTTACTGACCTAACGTTAGTTGGCTAAACAGTTTTTGTTCGGTAGCCGCCGGCAAGGTGAGACGTTGGCAGCGCATCTTGGAATTCCTCCTTGAAACAGGTCTCTCGGTGCGATCCTGCTGACAGCTAAATACATACGGATTACATAGTTGCCCTCTAGGCAGTTGGGCCTTCTTCGGCACGTAAATCGGTACCTATATTACCGCCTGGGACAAAAATAAACACCCGGCCCACAGCAAAGTCCGACTCGGGGTCTTGGCTGTTTTGTCGAAACTCGAGTCTCCAAGTGCTGCGTGATGAGCGGCAACTCCCCTCGGTGAATAGCTGGTCACACCAATCGTAGCTCGGGAAATTACTCGAAAAGGGCTGTGTATCAGAGCCAAGTCTTGTCATTCAGTTGGTGGTCCATCCCAAATTGCGAGTTTCAAGCCGCCGATGGCTGGGCTGAGATCCACCACCCGGAATCCGGACCAAAGTTTGTTCGTCTCCTAACTTGGCCACATCTACCGGCTGAACGCTGGCTTGCGTGGCCCTGCGACCGAGCCCTGGGCCAGTACGGATTACGTCTGGTTCAGGTTTCCGTCTGCTGGGGAGCGGCGGCGGCGTGTCGTCGGCGGTCCCCGACCTCCTCATTGGACCATTGGGCCGTGTCTCTGTTACCCCTGGGCCCAGGCTCAACCACTGGCACTTGTAACTTGGACTGCAGCGGTCACCTGCAAGAGTCAGTAGTCTCGAGCTGGACCATGGTGTTGGTAAAACTCTTGATTTACTCATCAGCATTAACCGCTCTGTTGATATTAGCTATTGCTCTGTCATCAGGGGCGGCTCTGTTTCCCACGCTACTTACCTAGCCTCCCTGTCATGGCACGGCCGTTGTGTGGCCCGCGGCTCCCCGTACTGTTTTAGCCCGGCCGCTTAATCATCATTCGTCTCGTCGGCACACACTCCTCAAGTTTCAGTAGAGCGAAGCTCGATGAAGCCACCCACTTCATATGGCTCGAGAGGCTGCAATTTGCCCTCCGACTGCTTGAGTGGGTTGCTGCAGCGTTTCTTCATCACCCCATCAGCTATGCCCTTCCCGGATCAAATGAAGCCATTGTATCCCTTCGGACATCTAGACCGGATCTTGGATCACGCGACGCAAGCGATCCTGCTTCTCGCTGCATATCAGTATGGCACTACCAGTAGCAAGTGCTGATTCGATCCTGTCCGTCACCCCGGCGTGCAAGGGCCTCGATGCATACTTTCATTCAGTCTTTCCGTCAAATTCCAATTGAGGGATCTCCGCCGCCTTTCCCTTACGGGCTATTCCACTGCCAGCTGCGGGGCGCGCCAAACCCGCTCTCTGTGCTTGACATGTTGCAAACGCACCTCATCATCTTCTCTCACCGTACGGATTACTACGTATTTTGACGGCTGATTATGGTAGTCAATCTCTGACATGGCTACTTAGTGCTCTTTACTTGTCTCTTCGTACCCGATCGATGCGACACGCCCCCCCCCTCCAGATCATGGCTTGCCGTTGAGTGCACACTCCATTGGCGCCCTGTTTGCTGGGTTAAGCAGAGCTAAAACCGCATCGCCAGTGCAAGTCAGCCCAGCGACTACAATCTCACACACCATTCTTTTACATATTACGCTGTCTCGTTTCATTCTGCCATTTCCAGCCTCTTCATTCAAACCCGTTACAAGACACGATGCTGCGAAATCCGAACCCCGCCAAAACGTTGGCATGACCCATGACACAAACACGTCAGCGTTAGGGCTGAGCTTCCTGCTGAAATCGGCTCTATGATAAAATATTGACCGCCTTTATTATCCATCTGACGTTACAGCCACTGGTCTATCAGCTCGCAAAGGTCGAATGCTGAAGCTGCGGATACTGTGGTACTCGTGGCGTTGCAGCATCGAATCCAACTGTCTCGGCTTGTTATGGCTACAGGGTTTGGGCGCAATGATGGCATAGTCCACTCGGTCTGAAATCACCCGAGGTCCCTGCGGTGCAACCGAGTTCTCTGCGGTGCAACCGAGTTCTCTGCGGTGCAACCGAGTTCTTTCTTCAACAACGGGCCATCCGCCGATATTCAAGGCATCGCAACCTTAATTCAGTTGAAATATTCCACATCACGGTGGTGGTCAAGCCGCCTCGAACGAGATGGACACAGATCAGCCGTCTTCGCCATCTTTTTGAACTTGTTCCCCTGACAAGTCAGCAATTCTTGGCACCGAACTTTCAGATGGCGCCTCCGAGCTGTCTACTGGCAACCCGACTGAGTCGATGCTTACAAGCAGAGGCTTGGCAGCTGGCAACGGCATTCGAGACTATTTTAATTTCTGATTTGGCCCTATCCAGCCAGAGATAGATCACGGCACACAGCCCCCGATTCAATATAGCTTCTTCAGCCTCGACATTTTTGGCTGCGGGGCTTACTTGCTCACCAGCCCTACCACGCAGTACACAACCGGAAGAGCTCCAGCCGAAAATATGCAGCTCATTTGCGTAGTTAATTCGCCCTATGTATCCACCTGTCTACTAATTTGGCATCAACTCAGTGCCAGTGGCCTGGCGATGAACCTTCTTGTTGGCTTCCCTCTGACTCACGCCATCGACTAGGGTTTCCCGCCACATTCCGAGCCCTCCGGGAGACACGCAGGCGATGTGCGTTCTTCCAGTCGTTCAGCCCTCCAACAAACTGGGCAATTCGTTTCCGATTTCCGGGGGCTGAATGCGATTCAGTGTCCATTCCCCACCTGGCGCCGTGGCGCCCGGCTAGTGGCCAAAGTTGCCTGTTTGACCACATCGGTGCCGAGGCGGATTATGGCATGTTTTAATCCGTACAGCTCAGAGACTTGCTGTCGGAACCAGTCTTTGAATTGTTCAGTCTGAAAATTGGTGTCATTTCTCTTGGCATTATTCTGCTGCGCCCAAAGGAGCATTTGGGAAGCATGCTTCGCAGCAAGGTTCAACGCATGCGCTCTAAACATATTTCCCGACTCGCGCGCACTGAAAAGCTGATATTGCATCACTCTCGTGTGTATGTAAGTCGTTATGTTCACGTCGCTACCAACGGGTCAATTTTTACAGTTTTCTGGAAGTCTTCGTGGCTGGGCGTTGTCGAAATCGCGCCGAATTGCCCGTACAAAGATCTTGGTCGACAGAGTGATGTTGACCACCAGTATATGAATAGGTTGTTTCTACAAATATCGGGTTTTCTGAAGAGCAAGGGACCAGTCTTCTAGCATGTCACATTTTCCCACGAACGGGCTTAGTGTGGCACGACGCTAACCGCAAATTACTCAGTATGGATTGTCGTCGTCGTCATGGCGCGTTTAGAGCTGGCTCAATGACTGACTGACGCTTACACAACACTATTTACCAAACTTGTACCTTGCCCAGACTTATACTCAGTCAACAAACCAGGCGTCGCGTCGTGCGCCACGGCAGAGCTACGCTCGCCAAGCCTTCTGACGTCGAGCGCGTGGACGGACGATCCGGCAGTTCAATTGCGTAATCGCTTCAGAGACCAATACGGAGCGCCTGTGCTGAATTACGAAAGGTTCACTGCTTAACTTCCTAGCCTCCTGTACTGTTCCTATCTCAATGTTGCGGAGTCAAAGATAGAACATGGCTGCACAAATCCACTATCGACTTGGCTCAAAGTCATTTCAGTAGTTAGGAAAAAATGGTGCAGGAGTCGCTGATCAGGCTGCGTCGTCAGCTAAATAAGTTGGAACGCCAATAACTAGCAGATTTGGGGGCGTTTCAAGACCAGCCACGACTCCATCCGTGCTCAATTATGCGCTTGGCATCTGACCAACTTGGCAGCTCGCCACTTGCTAAGACGAAATCCACAGACCCAACGACGCTTGTTGTTATTGTCATGGCAGGGTCTTGACCTCGGAGAGTGCGTACTGGATCCACGTCATCGAAAGGGTTACATTGCCAGATTCGTGGGCAACAAACAGTACGTAGCAGCTTCTCCGCGATCGCGCTCTCCAGTGCTGGCTGACTGTAACTAAAAGTATGACGGTTTCGGTGTCCGGACTCCATGGAAGGGTTGCGTAATAAGTTTACAGCCATCACTCTGGGTCGGAGATGAGAAGCGGCAACATGTCGTAACTACTGTTAGTTGACCCACCACCATTCAAGCGCCAGAAGATGATAGACTGATAATTTCCATGTCAAGATACTTTCGCTGGCTGAAATCTGATCGGTCGACGCAGGAGTCGGGAGGGGCTCATCAAGCTCCCGCATTTTCTGATATCTGGAGAGTAAGGCAGTGCAAGCGCTCTTCCCTTGACAGCACAAAAATGCTAAATTGAATGCAGACCACTGACAACTTTTTAGCTTACACCTTCCAATCTGTACCACAGGCGCGGAACGAGATTCAGGTAGGATCTCCGGCTGAACGTTAGTACCCTTTTGCACAATGTGGCAAGCATGCCAAGAATGCCACCGAAATCTACCCTCCTATCCGGACCGCGCTCTTCTTTCTGCTTGCGTGCGAGGCCGCCGCAGAAACACGTCGACTGGGGCGATGCTCGTGTCTCACTCGTGGGGTTCATGCACCGGTAGAGGTCCTGGGCCATGGATCCGTTGTCAACATGTCAATACAGTGCTGCCCACGTATGTGGTCATCATCTCCGGTAAAGGCTCAAGCATCCAAGCAACCTATTCATAAATTTGAGTAGATCAACTCGCAATATTCAATTTGCGGCATCGGCACGATTCATTCACCAAGTAATGGGCCTTTTCACCCAACAATATTATGAGCGCTAATCATCTTGCAGCAAGCTCGTTGAGAGCTGGAAAGGTCCCCCAGGTTATTATTGTACCATTCAGCATAGCGCGCCACGAGCGAGTAACGCCTGCAAGACATGCACCCTCCTCACTTGTACCGACCAACTGGTCAACAGTGTCCCCGAAAGTCCCCAATCCGGCACATTATGTCCTTGATGGACCGCAAGCCGAAGGAGGTGTAATTACCATGCTTGGCCAGTGTTGGAAGAGGATAATCTGCTAAGGGCACTCATCTGCCGAGCATGGCAAACGTTTCCCCGGCTAGTATGCCGCAAGGCCAGGACGATCTAGCAACTATCAAGTCTGTGCTACGCGGGGCAACTCCCCTCTCAGAATGCATTGGCACAATTTATGGTTTATTCGCTCCGAGCCCAAGGATTCTGCCCAGCCATGTGGTATGCACAGCCACAAATAACAGCGTGGTGGCGCTTAGAATCTATTTCGAACCAGTATCTCCGATACTAGTTAGCTCAGTCGAACGCGATGTGTTTCATTGATGAGGGCAAATTTCAAGGGTTTCTGGTTTTTAGCGTCGGTTCGCGACCTGAACGCATGACTCTTCCCCGCCTAATCGGCTGCAGAGGCTCGAGTACAACGACACCAAGCACATGCAACAAGGCACTACATGACTCTATTACCATAGTGCTTGTAGAACTCTTGCACAACACGGCCTCATATAAAATCTCATCCATCTCCGTGCTTACGGTGAAGCAGAACCTTGCACCTTTCCTGCCAAAGGGTTTTCTGACTATGCACGACGAACGAAGGCGCCGGTTTCCGAAGAATGTAATAATAAGAATGGGGGGTGCAACCTAGTAACAGCTTGCCTGTTAGGGTAGTGTTCGAGATTGCCTCGTGGAAGCATTCCTGATCTGGCTGGCTTGCGGACATGTCTTACCTAGCAGGGGATAGTGCAATGCCAAGAGGGGTGTGTGGTTAGGACGGGGGATAGGCTGCTTGGCTGCAAGAGCATTTTCGAGAGCTTTTATGGCTGCACTTGTTACTAACTATTTACTCGCCGCTCGCCTTTGTTAAGACAGTGTCACAGGTCCAGCTATCCTTGCCCTATAGGGCGGGATTGACCGATCAAAACTCCCGAAACATGCCCGCGAGCTCAGAGCTGAGATAGGAGCGACTTTTCAAGCAAATGCCACGATCTCAAGGCTAGATCTTTCGAAGCTGAGGGGGCCGAGAAGAAAGAGATGCGCAGCGCTGAAAGATCAGGGAAGCAAGGCAAAATGCCAGGCACCCGACATAATTCCACATCATTCTACCAATATGTCGCAGACGACGAAAGCAGTAAATAAGGTGAATCTGTGATGCGGAGACGAAAGACAGCGAGCCCCCAAGCAAGCCCAACTGCCTAAATTTAACTCGCAGAATCACAAGCGCAGAGGCTTAATTTCGGGGCCAAAAGTCAAAGTACAAAGTACCCACCAGCACCGTCGCTTGCGGACATGCCATTCAATCTGGGCTCTGTTCTTTTTCCTGGGCAAGGGGAGATCTTGTTCACTAACTAATTAACTAGTTAGAAAAAGGTCCGACAAGGGCGGGCCTCGCTGCCGCCAGCGGCAACGATAACGTTTTGATTCTATCGACCAACTATAGAAGAAGTGCAGGCAGCGAAGCAACCAATGACAACAAAAGCGCTGCAGTTGACCTCGCAAGGTTTCAATCAAGAGGGAGGAGCCGCACCCACCGACGGCAGGATATGACAGGCAGGACGGAGCTGCAACTGCCGGGTATTGTGCGTCCGCGTACCAGGAAGACCCGGCCCGTCTTCCGCAGAGTGACAGACTACAAGTCTTGACAAATTACCAATATCACGTCTAGGAATATGAGACCTGATAAGACCAAGACTTATACCGGTAGGATTTTCGAGGCTGCAGGCTGTTACAGCTGTTGTATTTTTTTTTCATGCTGGGCCGTCTACGCTGTGAGCTGAGGAGGACAAGGCATCATCCGGGTTCCAGATTTGGCCTCCTTGTTAGGATGCTTGGTGCTCATTGCAACCGAATATTCGACACTGGCTTGAAACGAGCTTCTTGGACGCAATGTGCCCCATCGATCGCTACCTCTCGTCACCCTCTTTGTTCCCTATTTTCCATGAATAATAAGCTGGATGAGATTATATCAAGCAGCTAGACAAGGGAATCGCGTCAAAGGCAGGCCGAGCTCGATGGTATCCCTCGGATTACGGATTACATTAACCCGGTTCTTATACCTGGGCCGCCGTTTTTCCCGCTTTGCTGGGCCATGGTGCTGATACGTCTCCCCACAGCCTTGGCGAAAAATATTTCATAGGCCATGGCCCCCCCTCATCGCAAGCCCACCCAACCTGCTTCCCTTATCTTGCTGTTGTCGATCAGCAGAGGCTGTTAATATGTGTTAATATGTATGCCTCCAGGCTTGTCGCGCATGGGGGAGCCAGCTGGCCCCCAAACGAGTGCAGCGGGGGCGGATAAGGGACTTGCATTGCCAGCGCCCTCGTGTTCCCAGGATGCTTCCGCATGGCCACAGGATTTTGTGCGTTATCACACTGCATTTCGCTCTCGGCTGACTGGTGACTATTGCGCCTTCAGCTCACAAGGCAGGCACCGGGTGTTGGATCTGGCCCAGGTCCAGGATCTTTCTTTCTTTCCCGCGTGCGGCAGCAGCCTCATTGAATCCGCGAGGGGTTGTCTCGCCGCCACAAGCGGCCGCCCAGCCTTGGCTTATTAGCCTTGTGCTGCTGGTGCAAGGGTCATTGGATAACTAGCATCATGACTGTGCATGTATTTATTCGTACGAGCGGGGCACTGAGCCAATGCTCCTTTTCCTTTGACAAAGCGCTCGACAGTGTCTGCAAATTACGACAGGCTGCCCGGTCGCAGCAGGCCAAGATATATTGCACCATGCTTGGGGGTTGAAAGCAGCAGGGCTGAGCATGCAACAAGTGCCCACGCACAACTTGGACGTGAAAGGATTCATGAATCTGAGTGGTCGGTGCAAAGACACGGGCGTTGATGTGTCAATAGCGAATCATCAACAGCACTACAGGCTTCGCCACCTGCTCGCATTCGCCATTACTTGGTATATTAACTCCAATCTAAGGGCAGAGATGGACAAGAGCACTCGCCCCGTTTATTGGCGCCTTCAGCTGCGCGGGGCAGTCATTTTTATTAGAGTTTGAGTCCTGGATTTCCCTACAGAGGCAAGGGGCAAGAACTGCTTCTTTTTACGGAGCAACAAGGTCGAAAAACACGAACAAAAGATCAAGCGACCAATCAATGCAGTTGCTCCGGGTCGATTTATATATTTAGCGCGCCTTTCCCTCCTTGGCTTGCATGAGACGACCCAAATGGCAGCTGTTGCCCGAGCAGGCCGGCTGCCGCCAGAGGTTTGATCTTTTCTTCTTCTTGGTGGCCGCAGCCGTCCCTACAAGGCGACATGGAGATGAATGGCCGATTTTGTAGTTGCGGCTCGGCCCTGAGAACTGGAGGACAGCCGGCTGGGCACTAGCCGGCATGCAAACATGTTGACCGTCCATCGCGGCGCCCTCGTTTCAATACACTGCATGGTCCACTGCTAGCTGTGATGTTGATCCGACAGGGTTCTGACTGGCCTCATGGCTTGCAAGTTGCCACTAATAACTAGTTAGCGACCCTTGTTGTGCCGCTGGGGCCGGTCAGCTTGGCACCTTTTGATTTTCTTTTTTCTTTTTTCTAATTTCATCATATCTGATCTTTTCTTTTTCAGCTGATTGCTGTCCACACTCCCGCCAGGATCGAAAAGCCTGGGCCAATCAAGTGACGGGCTGAGCACAGAGGTCATTTCAATCTACGACAGACACTAAGAAACGATTCGATATTAGAGCGCATTAAGCTTGACACCGGTTACACAGAGATCTTGGCCAGACGCTGGGCGAAACATGAAATTCTGAATCAAAGCTCCGTGGCTAACCGCCTGACGGCTGCTCAGCCTTCTTGCCTTCCCAGTTGGGCGCGCTGCATATGCAGCACAGCCCTGCGAGGAATCAAGTCGTTTTTGCTCCTGTGCAGCCATGGCATTGATTGGCAGCATGCCACACGAGACCTGCAGCATTCCGAGCCGCGAGGCCGTTGGCCTCTCTCTAGTCTTTCACACCGGTGCGGCGTTACTTCCGCAAGCGTGCCGCGTCTCCCGGCGGCCTCGGCATGCTCTGCAGGTCTATCCGTACCCAGGCCAGGTTGCAGGTCGTGACTTGGTTTTGATGTCGACGGGCGGTGCGTGCGTGATTGATGCAACATTTGACAAGTCGAAAAATAAGCCGAGAGAGATGGGGCAAGGATACAAAAAGGGCTGAAACATTGGGATCGCATCTACTTTGCAATGGGCTGCCTAAATAGGACCGCCAATAATGACGCATCGGTAATGCATCTGAGCAGGGCGCATACACATGTGGTGGTATATCTAAATTATAAGTGAGGCGTCATGCAACAGTGAGTGAGTGGTGAGTGGGTGGCACTGCCGTCTTGTCATAAATGATTTCGCTCTCTTGCCCCAGCTTGGAACAAATGATTTCTACGGAGTAGCAAGACCAAGATGGCTTTCCCACACGACAAGGATGGATTCTCAGTCGGCATCGGATGACTTGAAGAAGAAGAAGAAGAAGAAGAAGAAGAATGCTCGAGGAGCCGCAAAGCTTCGACTCTGCACTCATGCTCGAGTTGGAGATTTACAGACATGTTGTGAGAGCCAAAGATGCAAATTGACACGAGATAACTATGACAGGGCTCTCAAGGACAAACAAGTTTTGCTGCGGCTGCCGCACGCTTTTGGCTTGAATACAGCATCGATCATGGCTCCCCTGTCACTTGGACTTGAGCTGAAGTGTGGGAAAAGGGCTTGACCCTCCCATGCTCACATCACCTCTGCCAACAAGCTAACAAGTTACAACTACGGATACTCCGTACCTAGTTAGCGTCTGCTGCGCACACCCTCGGCGATTACCAACTTGTTAGTCATGGTTGGGCTCGAATCTCAGATGCTAAAGTTGTTCCGCTAATATGACAGCAAGGCCATGGGACTGACATCCAGCAAACAAGGATTAGTACCGAGTAGCGCACTTTGCACTTTGCATTTTGCAGATGGTGAGATGTTTGAAAGACACGGGACAACAAAAGGACCACGTCAATACTGACCAACTAGTGTTGCTACTCGACATTGCTTTTTGCTGGCCCAACCACGACGTCTTGCGCTGCATGGCATGCAAGTATTGGGGTGCAACTTACAACAAGCCCTTTTTATGAATAATGTATTTATTTTAGGCCACGCTACGGAGTACGGATACCGAGTACAATCCTCCGTAATGGCCCGACAGGGCTGGGCTACGGACAGCGCTAGAGTTGCCAGTCGATCCTCGATGCATCTCGCACGCCTTTTTTCCCAATCATCTCATTCGTTGCAGGGGTCAAATTGGTGTGGTTGGTTGGAGAGAGCAAATGCGACAGTTTGAAAAATCGAGGGCAGAATGCAGAATAGGGCTCACGGAGCAAATATGCGTCCAGTACGGAGTACGGATTACGGATTACAGATTACGCCACGTCTACGGATACTTGAAGCAAGGACATGTCGATTGGCAAGCAGCTTATGGCACCGCACCGCCCATCTTGTCTTTCCTCAACGACATTGCACTCATTTCCTTGATTGAATCTATCCGTAGCCTTGGTTGTAACCCTGCGCGGGTGGCTTCTCGACCATTGCTGTCCTCGTCGTCTTGTTTTCTTTTTCCTACCCGTTCCTTCATCTGCTTCATCGACGCACAGTTAAGTAGCATTGGCCTGCGTAGCGCCGGCCCTACTCCATTTATACTGCGACTCCCACAAAGGCCCCGGCTCCAACATTTCGCTCTTGGGCTGGACGAACAGGAGGGCGGAAAATGCTGCAGCCTAGAATCCCGTCCCCGTCTCTGGCGGGGCCGCGGGCGTGAGCTTTTGACATGGCTGGCACCGTCAAGTTTTATTAGGGGTAATAGTAAAACTCGACATTGCACGGCGGGAGACGCGGGGAGGGGGCGTGTGAGAGAGACAATGGACAGGAGTGAGAGAAACATGAAAAGCAACGACGAGAATATCTCGTCTTGGATCATGGCATTCTTTGAACCTCATCCTTGTGCTGCTTCTTATTCGTTTGTGGTTGCCGGGATGGGTGCACGGCCTGCTCTGCGCATAACCACGCCATGCAGCCACCGCTTTACGGCGCGGCGCGTGGCTGCGAAAGCCAAAGTGCATGCGATTTCCGCACTTTGAGCCCTCTTATTATCATTATTGCTTGATTCTTGGACTGCCATTGCCGATGCCCTACGGATTAGTGATGGCAGAGAGAAAAAGTTGCTCCAAGTGCGTTTAGCGTGGCAGCGTTTGGGGTCGGCCAAGGGGGTGTTGAAGACGCAATCTGGCGACCATCAATGGGAGCCTTTGGGAGGACATTTAGGATTCAGGTGCCGTCGATCAAATGCGACGATACAGGTGCGTTTCCTTCCTTGTTGCAAGATTCCAATATCTTCTGACCAGAGCCGACAGCCATGCAAACGTCCACATCAATCACATGAATATGACGAATTGTTCGCTCCGGCGCGCTGCCCATCATCCTACAATGTCGTCAGAATCCTCCCATGAAACATCTGATCTATTTCTCTCACGATATCCTGACCAAGTGCACCCCCACTTCGGTATACTTGGGTATACTGTCCCTATCACCTATGGCCTATTAGCCCGAGAGCCCTGGATATAATCTGTTTCAGGCGGCGCACTTGCGGGATTGTCATGCCCGATCCTCTCATTATTATTATTAACTGCATCGGCAGCCGCCGTCTCACACGCAAAGCAACTCGTGCCGCCCCGGAAAACGGACGATTGAGGTCCGCATAGTGCCCGGCCTGGTGGAAGCCACGGAGCCGCCGCGCAAGCCCGACTACATCCACGACGCCTCCTCCCTTTCCTGGCTCGAACGTCGCTGTGCCGCTCGACACGCTCAAGCTTGTCTGTGCAGAACGGGCGGCAGCTCGCAATGGCGTTTCTTTTCAATCTCGACTTTGCGCAAAACCCAAGATTCGGCCGAGGAAACTTGATTACGTTTGCCCTTTGCCGGTGGGCTCTTTGGCGGCAGGCTAATAAAGTAACAACGTTTTTTTTTTTTTTTCCCATCGGGTTTATTATTGTTACCCAAGTAAATATTTCCCCAGCGCCAGTTCCCGCCAGCATTACGTATGCGTCTCTGGTCATAGCCACGGAACCACCCTTTGACAACCCTGACTCAAAACTGCTTCAACTCCACAGACCCCAAAAAGATAAAGAGGACGCGCGGCGCCTATATCGACTCTACGAATTAGAAAGAAGAAAAAAAAAAAAGGGGACAAAAGTCTCTGGGATGGACAAATAGCAAAAACAAAATGGTCCCTGAAGTGGCCATGATGGGCTCAAAGTCGTATGGGGAGATTGCTCGCGTGCAAATAGCATATGCAAGGAATGCAGAGTTGCCGACACGGCCGCGCCGAGGCTTTGAGCCTGGTCATTTGCTGTGAGCTAGGATGGCCAGTACTTGAGAGGAAGAGTGCGTGCGGCTAGAAAAGCTCTATTTACTAGATGTCGTATTTTGCGGTGCTTGTTTCCAAGTACTTGTCGTATAGACGTTGTCAAGCAGCATGTCCTAGGCACCATTCAACTCGAAAGGCAACGAGACAAGCCAACAGAACTCGTCACTCCGGGAAGATGTGACATGGAAGATGATCTCTCACTGATGATTTTGGCAGAGATTTCGTGATTTGACATTAGCGAGTCTCTTCCAATAACACAACAGCTTGCACGTCTTCGCAGGCTGCAACACATCCTCCCTACACACCCCCTCATTCCAAGGTTCGTCCAACGTAATAAGCTGCCCACTACATAAATACGAGAGAAACCCTGCTTACTGTAAATAATCTATGGCGGGCAACGCCTTGTATTTACTAACAAGTACCTCTAACCTCACACCGGTCCGGTCCGCCGGCCACGGCATGGAGCAATCATGGCTTGCGACATGGGGGGCGTGACCAACCGCGCGTAAACATTAACAAGTTGTTCGTCTAATAAATTGTCTGTAATAGCCCGTTGCAATGAGTCCCCACGCGCCGTCTAGCATGAGAGAATTTTTTTTTTTTTTTTTTTCACGCTTTCAACTATTCGCCTTGGGCGTTGTGATTACAAGGACATTTTTCCGCTTTCCCGAGTTACATATCCCAACGCTCATTTTCCAATCTAAAAGCCCGTCAGGGCTCTGCGTAGAAGAAGCAAGAAACATGTCATGGGACAACAGACATGTCGAGAATTCTCCTTCTCGCACTTCAAAAGAAGAAGAAAAAGTACAAAAGTGGCGCCGACTTGTGTGTTGTATGTGTGGCCTTGGGTCAACAAGACTTGAATGCAAAGTGCCCGCGAGGTACTGCCCTCCCCAAAATCCTGGCCACAAAGGGTCTTGGCATCGGGAACCATGACGCAAAAGCAGATTTGCTTTACGGCTTGGCTGCCTGTGAATCGAGCCCCCCCCGTGCTCGACGTTTCAACGTCGCTGGCGGTCGAGGAACCGGAGCATCTTGTCGTCATAAAGTTGGCTTCGACGTCCGCTCAGGTTGGCTGCAGGACCGACATGCCAATTGTTTGGCATCTGATTACTTGTCCTGCAAATTGCAACTTGAGTGCGCAAGATTGCAATTTCTCTACAACTCTGAAATATGGTAATTTGTAATTGCATTCCATCGTGCCTATTGCTTCCAGACTTTCTACTTTATCCCATATCGATACCCATCCCCAAACGCCAGTGAAAACAAAGATTGTATAGTTTTGGTTGTATATATCAGTACGTCAACATATGTAGGAAAAAAGAATGAAAAGGAAAAAAAACCAATCAGCCAACCCATCTACGGGCACTGCGGAAGAGACGCACCCAAGGTCCAAATTCGCCCCAAGTCTCAGTAGCACCGTCCGGAATGTAACTGGCAATGCCAGCCATAATGGTACGCTCTGGGTGAGGCATCATTGCCACGAACCGTCCGTCCTTGCTCTGCACACCGGCAATGCCGCCAGGGCTACCGTTGGGGTTGTACGGGTACTTCTCCGTGACATTGAGACGGTTGTCCACGTAGCGCATTGGAATCATACCCGAATCAGAGAGGTGCTGGTAAGAGTTTGGCGAGCTGAGCAGGGCACGACCTTCACCGTGTGCCACGGCAACAGGCAACGAGGAGCCGTTCATGCCGTGGAAAAAGACGGAGGGTTTGGACTCGTCTACTTCAACACGAACCATGCTGACACGGCCCTCAAACTGCTGAGAGGCATTGTCGACAAAGTTGGGCCAGTGCTCCGTGCCAGGGATCAGAGACTTGAGACGGGTGAGCATCTGGCAGCCGTTACAGATACCAAGTGCAAAGGTATCGGGGCGCTTGAAAAAGTTGACAAACTCGCCGCACGCAGTCTTGTTCATCAAGATGGACTGAGCCCAGCCGTTACCGGCACCGAGGACATCACCGTACGAGAAACCTCCCGGGCAAGCAAGACCAACAAAGTCGGCCAGTGTGCGCCCGCCGAGGACATCAGTCATGTGAATATCGACAGCCTCGAAACCAGCGGCCCGGAATGAGTAGGCCAGCTCAGCGTAGCCATTGACGCCCTGTTCACGGAGAATAGCAACACGCGGAGGCTTGCTAAACATGCCAGTGATGGATTTGGTGAGAGGCATGATGTTCTCAGACGGCGCAAAGCTGAGCTTGTAAGAAATGCCAGGGTCCTCATCATCACCGATGAGAGAGAACTCGGAATCAGCACCAGCGGCAGTATCGCGCAGCCGCTGCATGGCATACGAAGTTTTGCTCCACCACTGCTGCATCTCAGCACGCTCGATTCTGGCAAACGGAGTCGCGCCGTAGCGAATAGAAAGGTTCTGCTTGGACTTGGGCTTGACAGCGCCAAACTTGCGAATTAGCCCAGGAGGAGGGCCGCAAGTCGCAAAACAACGCTTGAAGTTCGTCTCGTCAGATTTGCGAATCTGGAAGACGGCGCCAAGTTCCTCGTTGAAAAGGGCATCAATCATATCAGCCCGACTACCAGTCTTGGAGATGCCATCCATCATGATATCCACGCCGCAGCGACCAGCAAACATCATTTCGGCGACGGCAGTAACAAGACCACCATCGGATCTGTCGTGATAAGCGAGCACAACTCCACTCTTATGAAGCTGGTCTAGAGCATCATAATAATCCGTCATCATATCAAAGTTCTTCATGTCGGGCGCTTCATTGCCCAGAGCACCCAGAGATTGGGCCAGAGCAGAGCCACCCATGGCCTTGCGGCCTTCGGCCAAATCCACGAACATGAGAAGAGTCTCACCTACATCCTCGACGCGACGAAGCTGAGGAGTCCATGTATTCTTGTAGTCCTCGACGACCGCAAATGCCGAGATGGCGACAGAGACTGGAGCAGTCACACTCTTGGACTCCTCGCCATTTCTCCAGACAGTCTTCATAGAGGTAGAGTCCTTGCCAACAGGGATGCTGACGTTGAGTGCTGTGCAAATTTCCATGGCACCTTGAACAGCCTCATAGAGTGCAGCGCCCTCACCGGGATGGCTGACAGCAGCCATCCAGTTTGCGGAGAGTTTGACGCGGCGCAGGTCTCCCATGACGTCTGCAGCGCCGAGGTTCATGAGCGATTCAGCAATCGCCATACGGGCTGAGGCAGCTGGATCGATCAGGGCAATGGTCGGCTTTTCACCCATGGCCATGGCTTCACCAGTCTTTTGGTTTCCACCAATGTGGAAAGAGGTAGCAGTGACTGCAACATTGGACACGGGCGTCTGCCAGGGTCCAACCATCTGGTCTCGAGCGGACAGTCCACCGATGGTTCTGTCACCGATTGTGATGAGGAAAGATTTGGAGCCGACAGCGGGAAGCTTAAAAACGCGCTCAACAGCCTTGGATAAGAGCTCCTGGGTAGACAGACTGGTCCCGAAAGCCTTCTCCAGGCTTGCCAGAGCGCTGAAGGGGGAGAGATTGGGCTTCTTGGAAGTAACTGTACGCTTCAGTTGTCGCTTAGGAGGGAAGAGGGCATCCATGGGAAGATCTATGGGCCGAGGATATTCCTTGGACTCGCGGTCGGTAAGAACAAGGTGGCTTGCGCCATTGGAGGTTTTGGAGACGACAGTGCCAACATCGGAGAAGCCACATCGCTCTCTCTGGCAGATGCTGGTGAAACGATTCATCCCCTCGGCGTTGATGAGAAGAACATAACGTTCTTGTGCTTCATTGCACCAAATCTGGAGAGGACTCATGCTGCGATCGGCACTCTCAACTTGGCGTAGTTCAAAGTTACCACCGAAGCCAGCATCTTGGACCAGCTCAGGCAGAGCATTGGACAGGCCACCAGCTCCAACATCGTGGATCATGGCAATGGGGGTTTCGTTGCCCATAGCGCAGCACGTGTTGATTACCATCTGTGCACGTCGCTCCATCTCGGGGTTGCCGCGCTGGACACTGTCAAAGTCAAGGTCGGCATTGCTTTCGCCGGTAGCATTGCTCGAGGCGGCGCCACCACCAAGGCCAATGAGCATGGCAGGACCGCCAAGGACAATGACGTGAGCGCCGTCGCGAACGAAGCGTTCCTCCTTGAGAGCGTGTTCGGGTCGAACAGTACCCAAGCCGCCGGCGATCATGATGGGTTTGTGGTAACCGCGCCACTCAGACACATCCTTTGCATCTGTGGTTTCGGTGGCTTCGGATGGGATAAGTAGAGTACGGAAGACACCGGCAAGGCATGGTCGGCCAAACTCGTTGTTGAAGCGGGCGCTACCAATGGGGGCCTCGAGCATGATATCGAGACTGCTGGCGTAGTGTGCAGGTCGGCCGATGTCTTTTTCCCAAGGAGCATGGTTGCCGGGGATGAGGAGATCAGAAACCCAGAAACCAGCAAGACCGGCTTTGGTCACAGACCCTCGGCCTACAGCACCCTCATCTCGAATTTCACCGCCGGAGCCAGTGGCAGCACCTGGGAAGGGTGAAATGGCTGTCGGGTGGTTGTGTGTCTCGACCTTGGTAAGAATATGAACAACTTCGGGGGTAAGCCTCCAAGTACCAGTGGAGTAATCGGGTGCCCAATAGTTGGCTGCCTCGCCCTGCAGCACGGCCGCATTGTCGCTGTAAGCCGAGATGGTATAATCCGGGGACTTTTTGTGAGTCTCGCGGATCATTTGGAACAAGCTCTTGTCTTTCTCAATACCATCAATAGTCCAGGACGAGTTGAAAACTTTGTGTCGACAATGCTCCGAGTTGACCTGCGCGAACATGAAGAGTTCCACGTCGTGGGGCGAACGACCGAGCTTCTTGAAAACGCCGACCAGGTATTCCATCTCAGATTGGTCAAGGCTGAGGCCCTTTTCCTTGTTATAGTCGGCGAGCACCGCAAGGGGCTCTTTGCCATCGGCAAAAATGTCGACAACCACCAGAGGCGAAGGCGATCCTTCAGCGAACATGGTGGCGGTGTCGGGTTGCGTGCGATCGAAAATTTCAGTCATTCGGTCGTGGAGGATGTCGCGGAAGGTAGCAATTTGTTGTTCAGTGACAGGCTTGTCAAATTCAACCATTACACGTTTTCCGCGTTCAATGCGGTTGACACCATCGCGCAAACCACAGACGTGGGCGATGCTGGTGGCCTTGGAGCTCCATGGCGAGATGTATCGCGGGGTAATGTACAGCGTAAGTACATTGGCATTCGTTTCATCGAGAGGCGCCTGTCGATTGCCAAAATCCTGCAGAAGCTCATTGATCTTGTTAAAGACAGCGTCGGAATTGTCCTTGAGATCCAGATAGTAGAACCAGTCGCCCTGTAGCTTCTTCACAGAAGCGTCAGCGACCTTGCCAATACGGGCCCGGAGCTCCTCTAGGTCAGAGGCAGTAAAGCAGGAACTGCCCACGAGAAATGAGCGAGGCATGATTGAAGCGGCAGAGATGCCAGGCTATCAGCACAACACCTATTTCAAGGATGTAGGGCTGCTGTGGCAGATGATTGCGCTGGACGCAGGAGATGTGAGATGCGAGTCGTCGAAAGGTGCCCCTCCATCTCGAGGGGTCCTATGAGGGGCCCTAAAAAAAAGCTCTTGCTAGTCGGACCTCATCACTTTACTTATATGACCTATCACGTGACTTGTCCCACGCTCGAGGTACTTCCTTGCCGTGTAGCTAACGAAAAAGTAAGTACCGCAGTAAAGCTAGTAGCGACGCCTCTAGAGACACCGTATAGGGGCAATTTCGCTTGAAAAAGCATTTTTGTCATTTTTGTTAGTTGTAGAAATAACATAGCCTAAGATGTCAATTATCAGCCCTGGCGGAGGCGCTGGCGGCACTGGCGCCGACGAAATGGCGAAGTTGTAAAGCTTGAGCTGTGAGCTGCTATTTAGCGCGGTACCTACTTTCTGGTGGGCTGCCCGGCAGAATCTCAGGTGCCTTTGGCGCGAGGCAGTCACGTGGTAGGTCCTCCAAGTAAAATGACTAGGTCCGACTAGCAAGACTCAAAAAAGTGTTTCGCCGCCTGCCCAATAACGGCAACTGCGATATCGCGGGGTGGCAGAAAAATGTATTACCGACTTCAGCCATTAGTTATCACAAGAATCAAGACGCTGATCTAATATAGCTTTTTCTCCCCGTCACTCGGCAGCGCGTTAAAATTGGGTTAATGTCTCACCCGCAATACGCAGCGTAGCGGAGTCGGCTCAGTAGCTTCTTTTTACTTCCGGCTCCATCTGAAGTCCCATCTGCAAAAACGTTGCCGTGGCCTCGGCTATCGTGACTTGACGCCTACAACTACAGTAGCATACTATTACAAGGCATAGAAGCACGCAGCATTTTTCAATTTTGATTTGTCTTCGCTCACATCCTTACCCACCTGATTGTGCAGGACCAGCTACCATCCGGCTCAAGACGCCTCTGGTACTGCGACACTCGTTAGGCATACCATAATCAGCATGGCTCACAGCTCGCTAAATATCCCCGATAACCTCTACGTCGGAGGGTAAGTCAAATATTAGATTATAGTCACCTACACCAGCTTACATTCATTACCAGCTTATGGGCACTCCGTCGCTCCGATGCGCTGTCTGAAAAGGGCATTACTCATGTACTGTCGCTGTATGGGTTCCCTCCAGATTCTCTCAAGAACTTCAAGGAGGAGCCATGGTCCGAGTACGGAAAGCAATATCAACACCTTGTTATCGATATTGACGATGTTGAAGAGACCGACATCCTAGTCGAGTTTCCAAAAGCCGTCAAGTTTATCGATGGTGGTCTCAACAGCATCAGCCAAGCAGGCAAGCCGGGTGGTGTTTTTGTCCACTGCGCTGTGGGCAAATCCCGTTCCGTTTCCTGCGTCATAGCCTTTCTACTGTGGAAGTACCCCAATAAGTTCGATCCTGCCGCCAAATCCGGTACTTCAAAGCCCCGAAATGAGACGGCTGAGGAAGCAGTGCATGCAGCTCTCACCCTAATTCGGCAGACACGCCCCATGGCAGAGCCCAATGATGGATTCATGGAACAACTGCGTATGTGGTGGACGATGGGATGCCCAGAAGCCGTTGAGGAACAGCCCTTGTATCAGCGCTGGGCATATCAGCGGGAAGTCAGCGAGAGCCTGGCCGTGGGACAGGCGCCTTCGCGTCTTCGTTTCGAGGACGAGCAAACTCCAAAGCTTGACACGTCGGGATCGAGCCTACGCTGCAAGAAATGCCGCCGTGTGCTTGCAACTGCCCAATTTATTGCCAAACACGCAGCTAGCAATGGCTCAGTCAACTGTCAGCACTTCTTTATTGAGCCCTTGAGTTGGATGCGCCCCGAATTGGAACAAGGTGCCCTGAATGGTCGCCTGACCTGCCCCAACGACCGCTGCGGCGCTACCGTAGGCCGCTACGATTGGAAGGGGTTCAAGTGCAGTTGCGGTGCCTGGTTGACACCCGCCTTCTCGCTACAACGAGCCAAAGTTGACGAGGCCGTGACATCTACATCTAGTACAGGCGGCAACTTGGGCATTCGGCTGCCACCTGGTTCTGGACGGGGAAACCTTTGAGTATGCACAATGCTCCTTGGTACACGATTAATGATTTCTTGGAACAGAAAGGCTCGCGAGTAGACTTGGGGGTACCCTGGAACTGCTACTGGGCCACCCTCTATATACATGGGCTAATATTTGCTCGAGATACGTTACGAGCAACACACGGGTGTATTTTGGCGGCCACTTACGAGTGCACAGTTGCGACAACGTAGGCAATACTATGGTGCGAAATGCTGTGCTGCGATTTGTAGTCTTTCGTCGGACTAGCCGTTCAGCCTTTCGATAGGGAGCAGGTGGCATTACGGACTTTGAGCTGTCTTGATCACATAGACCAAGTGTCTCTGGAGGAACCGCAAAAATAGACTCAAGAGAGCCTTCACAGTCTGTGAGCTCTAATCGGCTACACGGAACCCTTTGTGGGCGCGACAACGCACGGCCGCTCCACTGATACCTACTTCAAGCCTCAAACTTGCTGGATCTTGCGTGTAAAATGGGCTCAATGAATGCATGGTCATCTCCAAACGGTCACTTTCCCATGTAGAAACGCCAAACACGGAATATTCATGCAGCTACGGAAAAACGCAGACCGAACTGGCAAGGCTGGGGGCGTGTACATGATCAGCAAGTCGCAATGGTTTCTACCCCGCTCAAAGAAAGTTCAAGATACATATAGTGACAATAGAAAACGACGACTCATGGCTCAGAATACGGGGATTGCTGCAAGGCTTAGCTGCTGTGGGTGGTGTAGTGTAATCACACCGCTTGGGACATCACCGTCTGTGCTGTCACGAGCGTCAGCATTAAACTTTGCAAGTTTGCAAGATTTCAAATCTTTGAGATTTCAAAGTTGAATTGATCGTCTTGTCAAACGTATGACATTTTGTGGTATGCGTGGGTTATTGGAAAGGCAGAAATGCGCGAGGAGCATTTCGATAGAGAAGGGCTACATCCAACTCGCCCTACCAGCATTTGAGGGTCTTGCCAAGTTGGGTATTTACGTGTACTCCCGTCTCGAGATGGGTGTTATCATCGCATGCAGTGTCTGATTTTACTATTTACATGTGCCCATATTTCATGCTCAATCTACTTTGTGGGCGGCTGTGTCGGCACAGAGGGGAAATACCCCGGCTTTGATACCCTTTCTCGATCTCTCTTCGCAGCATCCGCTTGTCTTTTCCTTTGTAACCGTTGCTGATAGAACGCACTGTTGCTCATACAGTCAGACCATGATTCTTGCATGATGCATTGCAGGTAGGACTCACGTCTTCAGCTCAAAGGTCCGAGGCTCTTCCTCCTTGGACGCCTCATCATCTTCTTCCTGTTTTGTTCCACACGGTCAGTCTGCGTTGAAAAGTCGTCTGCATCTCAGTAGCTGTACCTTCTTATCCGTTTCGTCATCCTTTTTGTCCTTGTCGTCTTGCTTCTTCTTGTCGTCTTTTTCATTGTCGTCTTTGTTCTTATCCTTTTTGTCTTTTTCCTCTTTTTCTTTCTTTTTGCGCTGCTTATCCTCGTATTCTTTCTTCAGCTTCACCTTTTCCGCTTCCAGCTCCTGCTCTCTCTTGGCTTTGGCGGCCTCCTCATCAATCTTTGGCGTGCAAAAGTAGCGATCCTTCAAGTGCACAGCGCATACGTAGAAAAAGTCCTCGGAGAAAAGTTAGTATAGGGTTCCTCTATACATTCCGATAATGGCAATTTTTTAGGGTTGATTTACCTTTTTATCAGGCGTGATGAGTACTGACGTACTCATCTTGTAACAGATGTCGCAAGCTTTGGCGGATGCTTCCGCCACCTTGCGGTGGTTGTATATGTTTGGAAACGGGGCTGACATGGTGATCGGGAGAACCGTAGTACTTCCCTTTTCTCATTCACATGGCCAAAAAATTATCGAGTTTTTTGCTGTGCTGTTGCCGTGCAGATGATGACGGAAGTTGGCCCAATGCCCCGCGATTGCGCCTACAGCTCGATGACTAATCTCACTGTGATATCACTTCGTGACGCCGCCGTTTCGAATCAATGCCAAGAGTTTGCTACGTGTGTGACTTTTTTTTATCGATATTATTTTATAAGCGGCTGAACTGGATATTACTATGAAAGTTGCCTTGATCGGACCTTTTTGCCGTCTTTCCTCGACTCTGCTTCGTTGTTGCAACATCCGAATGTGTACTTCGGACAATTTATCGGTTCGGGTCATATGCATGTAGATCTTGAGTTTGAGATCAAACACGATCTCGGCGCCAGAACTTCAAGTGACATGATTTCTAAGACGTCAAAAAAATCCTAGTAAAACAACTCTATTGGCTCGAGTATCTGAATCATAATTCATACAGAACAGCAGTCGATTGGCCTCTTACAAAGTGTAGCTACAGCGGGTCGCGCGACACACTACTAGTAGGCCATGGCGGAGCTTACTCAGGCCGTCCGTACGATTGGCTGACAGGGCCAAGAACAGCCGCCAGGCCCGTTCACTGACGTCGCGTTGGCAGTGCCCAAAAAATTGTCTTGTCCAGTAACTTAGGCGACTGGACTTTCATTGCTCACCATCCCTTGCCTTTATTTTTTTCACCGCTGTCGCAATTGTTTGCAGCGCTATATATTTTCAGAAGGCAATGACTATGGAACTAGACTGGGAGCGCCTCAACGCCATATTCAGCCCCCGTCAGGACATTCTCGACGGCATAAAGCGATGCGCCGGTGAGTAGACTGGACAGGCACCAATTGCGCGGATCGCCGACATGGAGTTGCTAACTTTCTGACCAGAAACGCCCGGCAAGGTCGCCCTCTTCAACGAGATCGCATCGCATATTCATACTAAGCTCGCAGAAAACGGAGAGCCCGAGACAAAGAGACGAAAGGTACAGGCAGGCCCTACAACGAATGGGAGCACGAATGGCGCGTCCTCGGCTGGGAATCCGGCCGACGGCCCTATTTTACTGCAAGTCAAAGAGATTTCCGTCTCCGTGCCGCAGAGGAAGAAATTCGAGCTATGCTTTACACGAGATTTTCTGTATGCGCGCCTGCCAGGAACAACAACTCCTATCCAGGCCATGACTTATGCCTGGAGCGACATTGGTTGGTTCCCTCGCCATATTTGCCCCTAATTATTCGGCTTCTAACCCGACAAGAATTTGCCTTTTATCTTCCCGTCCCCGAGAAGACCCAAGTACAACACAACTACGTTCTGTTCCCCCGAGGCTCGACGACACCACCCAAGTCTGGCCCGGTGACCATCGAACCCCTCGTCTTCACAGTTCCTGCCACGGCACCCAAAGAGGGCACGATAGGAGGTAGCGAGGCCGGCTCGGCCGCCGCCGTCTCGGACACATTCAAGGGGCTGTTCCACTGGGCCTTTAACAGACGCCTCCGCGCCGCCGGCAGCGATGTCCACATCGTCGCCTCGGACCCGAACAAATTTCACAGCATGGTCCGGCAACCGCACCGGCCCAACGAAAAGGCCGTGCATGTCGGCGCATTTCGAGGCTCCAAGGACGGCTATCTGTTCTTCCTGGAATCCGGCATCCTCTGGGGCTTCAAGAAGCCTCTCATCTTCATCCCGCTGAAGCGCATCGCCGCCATGAGCTACACCAACATTCTACAAATCACCTTCAACGTCGTCATTGAGGTGTTCCCCGAGGAGGAGGGCGACGCCAACGACGAGTACGAGTTTGGCATGGTGGACCAGCAAGACTACGGCGGCATCGACGACTACGTCAAGCGCAACGGCCTGCAGGACCGCAGCATGGCGGAGCAGCGCAAGGGCAAGCTGCAGCTAGCCGAAAACAAGGGCAAAAGGGGTGCCGACGGCGACGCGGCGAACGGTGCAGGCGACGGCATGACTGAGCTGGAGCGCGCGGCGCTGGGCGAGGACATGGACGACGACGATGAGGATGAAGAGGACTACGCACCTGGCAGCGACGATGGAAGCGGTGGATCTGGGGAGTCGAGCGATGAGGATGACGAGGACGAGGACGACGATGATGATGTTGATGACGATGCTGGCGACGATGATGAAGGTGACGGCGAGGGTGATGAGGAAGTCGGAGCTGGTGAGGAAACCCCGGGGCTGTCACTTAGATGAAAAAGTGCGGTGTTCTCTTTCATTGTACGTTTAAATTAATTCCTGGTGTAATATTGTCGGCGTTGGCTTTTGATGCTGTCCCAATGGGCTTTGTCTGGGTGTACGGAAACAATATGCGGATTGCGAGGCTTGTCAGTTGGTTGATGGTTGCCAGGTATTTGAATGCCAATATTTAGCGTCTTGCGTCATGAATGCCAGCACAACCATGTTGCTCTCAGAAAAGCACAAGTACAATTTTCTCACTGTTGATGCCCAAATAAGGCGGTGTGTTATCAATAATCAATCTTCCCGTGCAGCAGCTTTCCGTTGTACATGAGCGACGTAGCATGTTGAATGCTTTACAACCAAGAGAATGAGGTGGGGCGCTTACAACCAGCCGGGGTGGCGCAATCTTGAAATTCTGTTTCTCAAAGCACTCACTCAATCTCGGGAAGCCGAGCGCTCTCACAACTTCTCGTCACCTCTTTTCTTTCTTTCTTTCTTTCTCCTTCTTCTTTTTTTGGGTGGGGGTCATTTACATGCCCAGGTGGTTGATTAACCGCAGTTTCAGCCTCATCGTCGTCGTCTTTTCGATTCTTGCCCTGTTCTTGTTCGGCGCTCCCAGCATCTCGACAACCAGCACCGCC
The DNA here is from genome assembly GCA_038367545.1 of Beauveria asiatica. NCBI lineage: Eukaryota > Fungi > Ascomycota > Sordariomycetes > Hypocreales > Cordycipitaceae > Beauveria > Beauveria asiatica. Next base: position 47,020 of record JAAHCF010000023.1, on the reverse strand, counting down.
GTGCTCTCCTCCCTCGCGCAGCAGCAGCAGCAGCAGCAGCAGCAGCGAGACAAGACGCATCCAGCACCAGCAACTACCACTACCATGTCGTCGATCCGCCGCGCCGCGCCAATGGTGTTTACGCCCTCGGGCCGGCACACGGCGACCGTCATCTTCATCCACGGCCTGGGCGACTCGGGCCACGGCTGGGCCGACGCGGTGCAGCAGTGGCAGGGCCGGAACAAGCTCAACGAGGTCAAGTTTATCCTGCCTCATGCTCCCGCAATTCCCATCACCATGGTACGTCACAAACCCCCCCCCTGGTCTCGGTTACTTCACTTTGCCCTCTCAAGCTAATGCTCCTTGTCCACAGAACGCAGGCTACCAGATGCCCGGCTGGTTTGACATTGTGAGTTTCCGTGGCTTGCTCCTACCAAAAAGGGAAACCGCGCCTTTTCCCAACTCGCCACAATCCTAACCCCCCTTTTCTTTAGAAATCCATCGACACCCTCTCGCACGCCGCGGGCACCGCGCCCGACGAGGACGCGGCGGGCATCGAGCTGTCGCGCGCGTACATTTACTCGCTCGTGCAGGCCGAGGTCGCCGCGGGCATCTCGTCGGACCGCATCGTCCTCGGCGGCTTCTCGCAGGGCGGCGCCATGAGCATCTTTGCCGGGCTCACGGCGCCCTTTAAGCTCGGCGGCATCGTCGGCCTCTCGTCGTGGCTGCTGCTCAGCCGCACCTTCAAGGACCGCGTGCCCGCCGAGGGGCTCAACAGGGACACGCCCGTCTTCATGGGCCACGGCGACCGCGACCCGCTGGTGCTGTACCCGCTCGCGCAGGCGTCGGAGAAGAAGCTGACGGAGCTGGGCTACAAGGTGACGTTTAAGACGTATCCGTAAGTGTTTTCTTCGTCATTCTTTTTTTTCTCCTCCTTTGTTTGCAAACCCTTTTCAAACCCCGAGTGAAGAGCGTTGTTGTGCAATTTTAGAATAGGCTAACAAAGTGGCTGCTTTGCATATTATATAGCGGCATGCAGCATTCAGCTTGCATCGAGGAGCTCAATGATGTCGAGGCTTTCTTGCAGTCTCGTCTTCCCTCCCTGAATAAGTAAATTTATAGAGGAGCTGGCAGGTATTTCGCAGGGGTTTTCCGAGCAGATTGAAAACAGCTACCACCCCAAATCTCTGTTTGTGATAGCACGAAGATTAGCGCAAGATGCTTTGAAAGAGTTCTTCTGGGTCTTCACAGCGACACCAGATCTTGAAACCACTGTATGGCCTTCGCTACCATCTTTGAATACCATACTCTACACCTCATCTAGTTCAAAGGCCCACATGAATAACATGCACTAGACTTGAAATACTAGGGACCTAGGGTGTCTACCATGATCCATCAGCCACACATGCATGTCTGAATAGGTCTGCGATGTCGCCGTGTCTCATGGCACGCAGTACAGCAACAACAGGTGAAGGGAAAGGGAAAAGGAGAGATCGAAGAAAAAGATGTAGCGCTAGATAAAGAGTCTTTCTTAGAAAGCAGCCCTGTCTGTGTTGTTGGCCAACTTGGCTGTAAATGCTTTTGTGGGACCGTAAACTGCTGGAGCTGGATACAGCGAGAGTTGGCTATCATTTCTCGCCGTCATGATTACTATACTAATCATGATAATCATAGAGAGTCTGCTGCAAGGAACAGCGGGAAACGAAGCGCCATAGTGCATGGGCTTCCCCGTTTCTGGAACCGGTCGTGCCGGTCTGTAGGTAGGGGCGGATAGACTCGTTCGTGTCTCTGAATCGGTTGCGAGTACGGATAGAACTCGCATTCAAAGGCAAGCGTGACATTTGGTGATTAAGACTGCCGTCCATTTGGCTTGCGGATATCACCCTCTTACCTACTCTGATAGTAAATTTGGCATATTATTCGCGCTGGCGCCTGGTACGGAGACGTGACAGAAGTCTGACCAAGGTGGGCCCGCCGTTGCATGAAAAGGTTCACGACTTGAAGAGCGAGTTTCACGTCGGTACGTCAGGAATAACAGGCAAAAGCGGAGTGCGTTTCATGGACCTGCCGTGATATTATGAAGCATTCATAATTATCAGAGATGCGGTCGATGGATAGATTGCGGGCAAAGAAGTTGTTATCGGGCTGGTAGTGGCATGTGTGGCAGTCGGGACATGCTGGATGGGTGATGATGCAGAGCATACGGACGGGGTACGGAGTACGGATACAGGGGTCGGAGCTGTAATACTACGATGCGTGTGTGATAAGTGACGACGCAAGCGAATGCAATGCACGCGAGCTCCAGAGCCTCGCCTCTCCAAAGGTTGCTCGTGTGCAGTGGCTTTCAAATATGAACACCAGCCGGCCACCATTTGCATGGTTGGCGTCTCCTTGAATGTATATCGATGTGTTTTATTGACGCCGGAGGGGCCAGCAACCGGAAAGGTCCGTCGAGTAGTACACCATCAACCGTTGGAGTCGATAGAGCAATTTTGACTTTGAAGTTTCGTCATGTTACTACCATCAGCCCTGGGAGCGGACGTCGGCAAGTCGTTGCCGTTGGCACATTCCAGCTTGTCCTCCCCACCCGACCGCAACCTCTGGAATAGTTAGGCCAACGATGTGGTTCTCAATTAGCTCATCCTGTCTCGAGACGAAGGGGGTTCCGGGTTGGTTGGGGAACAAGAAGACAACAATGGGCTGATGCAGAAATCCTCCTATTGTTGCGCAGTGGCCGGTACCCTGCCTTATTGCCGTGCCGTGAAATCCGTGATCGCCCTGCCACGGCTCCCCCTAAATACGCCCCTCTGCCCCAAATGTCTAGTGACTCGGTTGATGCGAAAAGACCCCAAAATGTCTGCTAGCGCATCACTTGCTAGCCAAGTCGTTTTCTCCCTTTGATAGAGAAACGGCTAAACAAGTGTTCTGGTGCCGGCGAGCCGAGATGCATCATCTCAGAGGCCGATTTCGGTAAGGAACGACAGTGAATTATTTCCTCATTTCTTGTTTTTTTTCTGCGCAATTAATCATTTCAAATCATGAGTACTTGCTGGCTTGCTTGGCAAGGTAGCCACTGCAAGATGCAGTGGCATGAGACGGCATCATGTCGGCAGGGCTAGTTTTGCGGGCGACTTGTAGAGGAAAGCGGACAGTTGATAGAGCCTTTGTTTGGTGATTCAAGCGGTGAATGATGAATTGGTGCCGATTTGGGAGGGCTAGACGCAGCTTCTTGGAGGTTATCAATAATGTTTGTTCATGGGCAGTGACAGAGGCGCAAGGCAAACGACAACGACAGCGAGAGATCCACCAAGGAGGCCGCTGGGGGCCCGGCTTACTCAGGCGGCCGAGGCACTTGCACCCACTGCAACGTAAGAAGGTTGACTGGTGGTGTAGGTGACGTCTGCCGTAAAACAACGTAAGATGAACGAAGAATTAATGATGTAGTGATTTTCGTGGCTTTAATAAGGAATGATTGCTTGAGGCGCATCGTCAAAATTATCATGCGCAAAGCCGAAACAATCCGTACCGTCAAAATGCATCAAGCATTGTTACGCTGACGACGCAGACACTGGGATGCCCCCGCTACGAGGCGACGGCGCGCTACCAGTAATAAAAACGGAGTCTCTTGTGAAAGGTACATGTTACCTGTACGGGTACGGAGCAGCGCTCTGTGCTTGTGGTTGTGCTTGGACTTGGGCTTGAATGACCTGCCGATGTGACTAGAGTGTATTGCCAGACAAGGTCAAGGCAGAATCCCTCGGCCTGCGCTGCCTTTTGATACGCACGCCCTTTCTGTACCTCTTGCCAAGTCACAGACCAGGGCACAGATCTATCCGTCTACTGTTTCCGCTGTGTGAGAATGCCAGATCATCTCGCCAAGACCAGCCTGACATGGCTGGACCGGGTACTTGTAGATGGGCTCCTCTGAGACCCGGCCAAGTGGACCCCTCTTCGGCAGCCGCTGGCCGAGGGGGCCCCACCGGCCAGCGCAAGTTTACAGTGGCTTTGCAGTGGCTGACAGGTACCTCATCCACTAAATACCTGGCTGTTTGGTGGCAGTTTTCAGTGCTGACACCTGGGTTGACTGGTCGCGGGGCCCTGACCAGTGACGCCCGCTGTCCCATAGCCTACTAAGGCATAGGCCATATAGGCCATCCTGCACGCCACCGCCTGTGCCAAACGTGCTTGTGCCTGCTTTTTTTTTTCGCCAGCCCTTCCCCAGCACCAAAAAACCGACAAGTCCGCCGGCCCGTCAAGGAACCCCCCTGTACCTAACCTATTGGCCCTTCTCGTCTCCTTCTAGACCCAGCCCCCCCTCCCCCCAGTATTCCGATCATTTTCATCAATACCTATCTATTCATTAACCATCACCTTACCGTCGAGACCGTCGCCTCACATCTCTCCTGCGCCTTGAGCAGTCAGACTTGCAGCCGTCACTGGCCTACATGCCCGTCTGAACCGATCCCGCCCGCCTGCTCGCCCGCCATACGACTGCCACCAACGACTCTCTCGGCGACATGCGTGGCCACTCAGAGAAGCCTGTCGTCGTCCCCGAGACGGATGGCGACCACGACACTCACGTCCCGACACAGCGCGTCGACGAGCTCGACACCGAAAAATCAGAAGTAGGTTCTAATGTCGTAAGTCGGCCTCAGTACCATGCGCTTTCCTCTCGCCCAACGCCAATCGCCGTCCCGATATGCCATTCGCGCCACCGTCTCCAACCACAGCGAGGAGAGGAGAGGGGTGAGAGAGGCAAACAAAATGTAAGCAGCAATGCTGACCGGCCGTGTTTCTACGCTGCAACAGGAGCCCTTTTCGTACGAAGAAGATGACGACCAGGACTTGCCTCGCCAAGTTCAAGTTCGAACCGATCTCAACGTCACCGAAGATGACCTGCTCGAGGCCAAGGAACTCGCTTCCCGCTACACCCTCGATCAGGTCCGCGACATCATGGTCCGCATCTATAGAATTCACTCGCGCGATCCCAACTTTCCTACAGCCGTCGTACAAAAGATTAGCGCCTTTCTCGAAAACGAAGACGTCTTCAAGCACCCCGAGTTGCACCAGCACCTAATTTCCGAAATGAAGTTGGAGGCTGCCCTGGTCACCTCAAACAGCCCCTACGCCGAAGTCCGCGCCGTTGTCAGCAACAAGGACGATCCCACGACGCCCTCGTCCACCATTCGCAGTTGGGCCATCGGTTTGCTTTTTAGCGCCCTGCTCGCCTTTGTTAACCAGCTCTTCGATATCCGTCAACCTGCAATCCGCGTCATGGCCAATGTTGCTCAGCTGCTGGCTTATCCCGTGGGCAAGGCTGCCGAGCGATGGCTTCCTGACGCTGGCTTTACCCTCTTTGGCATCCAACATAGCCTAAATCCGGGCCCCTTCACTCGCAAAGAACACATGCTCATTACCATCATGGCTAACGTCGCCTACAACACGCCGTATACCAATTACATTATTTGGGTTCAATATCTACCGCAATACTTCAACCAGCCCTACGCTGCTCACTTTGCCTACCAGATTCTCATCGCCCTTGCCACCAACTTCATTGGTTACGGAATGGCTGGAATCTGCCGACGGTTCTTGGTTTACCCCTCGTACTGTGTCTGGCCCGCATCCCTCGTCACCATCGCCCTCAATACTGCCTTCCATACTCCTGGCAATCCGCCCGTCATGGGACCTTTTGGTAAGATCTGGCGCATCTCGCGTGCCAACTTTTTCTACATCATGTTTGGCGCCATGTTTATCTGGTTCTGGTTCCCCAATTACATCTTTACTTCGCTCTCCAAGTTCAACTGGATTAGCTGGATACTGCCTCACCACCGCGATCTCAACGTCATCACCGGCATCAACAATGGTCTGGGTCTAAATCCTTTCCCTACTTGGGACTGGAACGTTTTGTTATGGGACTCTGCCGACCCTCTAATGGTCCCTTTCTTCAGCACGCTCAATCGCTTTATCGGCGCCTTCATTTCCATGTGGGTCGTCCTGGCCTTTTGGTACAAAAATGTTTACAACACTGGTTACTTGCCAATCAACACGAACCGAGTGTACGACAACACCGCAAAGCTGTACAACATTTCACGTGCAATCAACAACCGTGGCCACCTCGACCCCGACAAGTACGCTGCCTACTCGCCACCTTTTCTTGGCGCTGGCAATGTCGTCATCTACATGTTCTTCTTCGGCATCTACACCTCGACGCTGACGTATGCCATTCTGTACCACCGCAACGAGATCTTCATGGGTTTCAAGGCTCTGTTCAACAGCTTCCGCAAGAAGACGCCGCTTGAGGACAACCATATCCTTGACGTGCACAATCGCCTGATGAAGTCGTACAAGGAAGTGCCTGAGTGGTGGTACATGTTGTGCCTAGCGTGCGCTATCGCCCTTGGCGTCGGAGGCATCGCCGGCTGGGATACGCACACGTCTCCTGGGGTTGTATTCTACGGTTTGGCCCTCTGTGTCGTATTCGTTATCCCAGTCGGCATTATCAAAGCTATGACGGGTATCGAAGTGACGCTCAACGTCCTGGCCGAATTTATCGGAGGCTCATGGGTTGACGGTAACGCTCTAGCTATGAACTACTTCAAGTCGTTTGGATACGTCACTTGTGCCCACGCCGTCTGGTTTTCCAACGATCTGAAGCTCGCCCACTACGTGAAAATTCCGCCGCGGCAGACTTTTTCCGCACAAATGATTGCCACGCTTGTCAGCACCGTCGTTTGCATCGGCGTCCTCAACTTTCAGATGATCAACATTCGCGAAGTCTGCACCGAAAACGCCCGCTACAAGCTCACTTGCCCCGGCGTCAACACCTTTTTCACCGCGTCGGTCCTCTGGGGCACCGTCGGTCCTAAGAAGATCTTCGGCCATCAGGGGCAGTACAGCGAAATGCTCGTCGGCTTCCCCCTCGGCGTCGTCATCGTCGTCGTCTTTTGGCTCCTCAACAAAAAGTATCCTCACTGGGTCTGGACGCGTCAGATTCACCCCGTCGCCATCATGTATGGCGGCATTGTCTGGGCTCCCTACAACATGTCGTACATTTGGCCTTCGGTGCCCATTGCCTACTTTTCCTGGATCTATCTCAAGTCTCGCTACGTCGGTTTGTGGTCCAAGGTACGTTTCCCTCTACATCTCTCTAATCGTTTGACCCCCACGCTAACTTGACGTCTCAGTACAATTTTGTGCTTTCCGCGGCTTGGTCCTGCGGCATCGCCATTTCCGGCATCATCATCTTCTTTAGCCTGCAGTACACCGAAATCGACTTTAACTGGTGGGGTAACTATGTCTCTGAGCAGGGCTGCGAGGATGACTCGTGCAACTACAAGAACCTCGCGCCCGGCGATTACTTTGGGCCTCGCATAGGAGAGTTCAACTGATTTACGACGGTGTTCGTTCTGCCTTGCCGTCATGAAATATGATTTGTCTATTTAACATTACCGGAGTTCTCTTTTCAATTTGGTTTGGCTTGCGTGGAAAATACTGGCAAGATGTTGTTTCTTCTCTGATTGTCATGCATTGGGAGTTGGGTACTTTGCTTGAAACCGGAGACTTGTAAATTTCGGCCTTGTTTATCTGATTTTCTTCCTCTATTTCCTTCCTTTTTCGAACCTGCTTGTATATATTGCATCAAGAGATGGGAGCTAGCTTGGTTTGACATGATTCACAAGCGAAAAACAAAAATCGAATACCAAAAAATGGCCGGTTTCCATGTAGGCTCCTTCTCCCACACGCCCTTTGCCTACAGAAGACGCAGCTCTCGACATTGAAATCGCTTCAACAACATGTGTGCCAAAAGAATCAGGGTAAAAAAGAGTTCAAAACAAGAAGTTTTATGCCTTACAAGTACACGATAAAACACCCACATACTAGAGATGCGCACACACACAGACATCGAGCCCAACACACGTACACGCACACATACATACATATATGCAACTCCCTCAAAAGAAGAAGAAAAGGTCCTGGTATAATTGCCCCTCAGCCCCCCCCCCCCCCCCCCCCTTCTCCTCCCCAAAAATGAGGCTTTCGTTCCATCACGCTTCATGGTTCCATTTACTTGACATTGATCACCTCATCATCGTCCACCTCTTCAATACTTGTGCGGCGAATACCCTCCTTGGCCTGGACGACGCCCTTTCCATGACCCTCGGCCGCCGCCGGTGGGGTTACTACTACCTCGCCCTCTTCATCATCGTCACGTTTAATAGCCTCTTCCGGCGCCGCTGCCGTTGTTGTCGTAGATGTTTCCGCGCGGGAGCCAAACGGCCATAGGCCGCTGAGGCCGCGTGCTGCCTCCTTGACCGGGTTGACGGCCAGCGGTTTCAAAAGCACCCTGTCCGGTGTCGGCGTCGTCGTCGTCGTTTCCTCGTCTTTGCTCTTGTCGCGGCCATCCTTTTCCTCCTCCGCCATGGCAAAGTCGCCGAACTCCTCGTCATCCGAGTCATCATCGTGGACGCCGGCGCCGGCGGCTCTGCTCACCATGCCGCGCCACCATCCGCCGCGGTCGCTGTCCCCTCTTCTCCGGGGTTCGTCGTCGTCTAGGTCATCGTCGTCTAGGTCATCGTCATCAACATCGGCAAAGGGATCCCTCGCGCTACGTTGATCGTTGTCGTCGCCATCATCATCGTCGTCATCGTCGTCAAAGCCGTTGAATACGTTGCCAAATGTGGCGCTGTCTTGACTATTTTTTTGATGCATGGCCAGCCTCGCCGCAAGCTGCAACCGCGCGCGAGATGGGGGGATGTTCAGTGGCGGAGGAGGCGGTGGTGGCGGCGGTATTGAAGGCGGGTCAAGAGAGCCACCTTGTTCAGCATAGGAGCGAAACTAGGAATGTTCGTTAGCAGCCAGCACCAAGCATATAGTCTTGATCAGGCGGGCAAAGCAACACAGATCCGTTCAAGCTGCGATATTGGGTATCCCCCATAGTCTATCCATAATTGTACAAAGTCCGTCATATCCATAATACATGTCGGCCACTTGTGTAGAGAAGTAAGGGTCAAGGCCAGTTTCATCCAGACTTTTTTCTTGCGCACGTCTGTTGCTCATAAGTCCATCTCTTCGTCATCGTCGCCACCCATGTGAAGAGGCCTATCGCCAAAATATCCCCGCATATAAGGGACTCCATCTTGATAAAAGACAATGGGTCCGCCTGAGTCTCCCGCTGCCCCTGGATCTGTGGTGTCTCTGTCTCGAGCCGGTTCCTCACTCACCTCGGTGTTGACATCTTCGTCTTCGGCTTCCCCGTCATCATCGTCTTCGTCACTGCTGCTCCCAAACCCGGATATTAATGTGCCTCCGCTAATCGCAAAGGGTCCGATACCGCTAGTGTTGTTATTGTCATTGAGCTCCATGCCACCATTCAGCCCAGCTTCCGCTAGCGCGGTGGCGCCTGCTGGAGTGTTGCTGAGGCCCGTAAGACCGCCAATTCCGCCGGCACCAACGCTGGTACGGTGCCCCAGTGCAACTTCGGGTCTTACACCACCAAGGATAGCATTGTCCCTCTCACGCGTTTCCGCGAGCGCACCCTCCACGTAGTTGATCCAGCCCGGGCTCATCACCTTGTCTAGAACAGTCTCGGAGAGCAGCTCGGGCGGATGTCTTTCAGTAAACTTGACAACCTCTTCGGCAATCAAGGTGAGATGGCCCATGTATCCCATCCGGGTCTTGGTCTTGGCCTGTGATTCGTCACTGGCTTGCTGACCATTGATAATGGCAGTCGTTATGTCAGCGGCCTCAAAAAGAGATACAGCCAAAGTAGGATTGTAGCCTCGATCCATGGGGCCATTGAATACTTGCTGGACGACATCGTAGACGACGTTGTGCAAGAAGTTATTCCAAGGGTATTTGAAGAAGAATGACTACAGACGGTCAGAAATGGTACGGCAACGTAAGCGGGAGAAAATAAGCATACCAAGATAGCGGGAACAACACGGTGCTCAACAAACTGTTGTTTCAGGTAATCCCCAACAACCGGCTCGCCAGGCATGTCCAGCTCTGGGACGTGGGAAATAGTAATTTCGGCTACGTCAGGTCCGGACTCGATTGGAATACTCTCGTCCCAGGTAGGTGATGCGGCGTCACGAGGTGGCTCAGGGGCAGGCGGTGCGGAGAACAGCGGTGCGGGGGTATCTTCAGGGTGTGGTGAAAGTGCTCGAACCTGAGAAAAGGCATCGCTGGGAGAGGCAACATCCAATTTGCTAGTGTCGTTGATGATAGCATCCACAGCTGCAGCGGAGCTCTCTGTTTTGGTTTTCTCATCTGCTCTCGTCGCAGAGCTTTCCGATTCTGCGAGCCTTTCGGGCTCGGACGTTGCTTGGCAGGCAGCTGATTTGTCCAGCTCAGCGGGTGGTGCGTTGTTGGGTGATATAGGTGCAACGACGAACTTGGGGTCTTCGAATTTCTGCTCCGGTTCATTGGTAGCATTCAACTTGGGAGATGTGAGGGGTTCGTCAACGAACTCGTCCTCGTCTCTCATGGTCATGATACTCGATCTTTCTTGTTTCTGGGCCTCTTCTGTGGTGGCATCCACTTCTTCGAAGCCGTCCTCATTAGGATTCGTAACCTCGAGACGTCTACCTTCGCTGGGCATTCCCTGGCGCATTGTCAAATTGTCACCGACAACCTCGTCGTCATGTGCAAGAGCGAGCAACCCGGCTTCTCTCATACGCTGGCGCTCAAAGTCGCGCGCAGCGATGAGCTGCTCAGATCCAGCTTCGTTGAGAAGGCCCATGTTGCTACAATGTAGAAGCTCTGCCATGAGTTCGCAAGTTTTGAAGCGGTCGAATCCTAGTGGCTCTAGTTTCTCGCCAAAGGTTGACGCAAGACCATTGGCCTGCACAGGGCCGTCCATTATGAGGCTCATGAAGTTGGGCACATTGTCTGCAAAAAGGCGGAGGAGGGTACCGAGGTAGATGGGATCACGGCTGCAGGGCTCAGCTTGGGTCTCGGCAAGCACATCGGGGTCGTAGTCAGAGTTGTTTTTGCGGATGACCTCAATGATGATACCAACACCGACGGTGAGGGGGTTTCCGCCATTGAGCATGTATCCAATGAGTTGCTCGACGCATTTCTTGGAAACTAATTGGCGGGTGAGCTCGTTGGGGCCGATGCATTGCTGTTCATTTTGTGATGCGTTCGCAGAAATAGTGATGATGGCTTTGATGAAGTCACCAGCAGCAGTTTGGACGACCCAGGAGTGGTCTGGGCTGATGAAGGAGAGGAGTGTGAAGATGATATCTTTCCCGTAGAGCCATTCGACGATGCCGTGGCCACCTTCAGTACGGTCCATAGCAATAATCTTAAGAAGCAGGTCCATAATCATGGGGCATTCAACATGTCTCAACATATCGGGAACGGCGTTAGGGAGGCTTCGGAGCAGCTCAATCATATCTTCGGTCTTCTTTTCAAAAAGCGATTCGTTGACCTTTGTAAAGTAGCTGGCCTGCAAAGGATCGAGGGGCGCGGGGCGGGACAAGAAGTCCCAGAAATCCCTGATGAGCTCCTTGTTGTCGGTAAGGGACTCGTAGATGGACCAGGTGTCGGAGCTCAAAACCTCACAGGCAACGAGGGCGTAGCGATTGTGGCGCTTTTCTTGTTCTTCGTCGTCATTTTCGGCCGAGTCGGTATTGCGCGATGATGCACGAGGACGAGAGAATGGCACGGGCGGATTGCGGCCTCTCAGGTCATCCTGGTTTTCTTGAGGCGGCGCAAAGATCTCAAGCCTGGGGGCGACGACGTATTGAAGCAGGCGCTTGAGGATGGCATCTTCGCGGAGATACTCTATGAGCTTGGAGTTGTGCTGCTTGAGCTCCTGGATGAGGTCGCTTTCGTCAAGTAGCTCCTCGAGGGTAAAGTCGGTCTTGTCAAGGATGGTATCAATGGTAGAGATGTTGGCGTAGCCGCCAAATCTCCAAAACATGGTGAGGGTTCGCTATGCAGGCGGCGCCGGGGCAAGCTGGAGCGAGCGCCGGCGAAGGGGTAGGCGGATGCAGAAGCTGGTGAGCGTGGACAGATGAAGGCTGGTACTGCTGCTGACAGATGCGATGGCGTCAAGATTAGGGAGACGGCGAGACACAGTCTGATGGGCGGGCATTCGGCTCGACGTGAAGGTGGTGGCGTGGCGGATTGGGTCCAAAGGGGTGCCAGCAGGGATAGCGGCAAGGCACAGGCAACGCTCGCGAACAGGCACAGCGGCAAGGCCGTCTAGATCATCCCGGGAAGCGTCGATGGCGGCCGAGCAAGATGCAGGGACTGATGAGCGGTGGTGCGGCGCGCGACAAGATGAGTGTCGTGTGCGTAGGACGGATATACTGAGGGGGGGGAAGGATTGTGATGACGAAGATGGCAAAGCGAAGGAAATGTGATGGTCGTGGAGCCGGACTGGACAATGAATGTGCCGCACGCAAGCTGACAGTGGAAGCTAGAAGAAGGCTGGCAGGTGCTGTACAGTTTGTCAAAACCGGTGCACCATACAGACTAGGTACAGTTGATTACAGTGGGTTAGCTGCGTCCGCAGCAATGGCTGAAGCAGTGGAAGGGCCGATGGCGGCTTCACGCCACAGCCAACGGGATTTACAGCGCAAGTCATACGCTAAAAACAAGGAGCCGCACTGGGCCCGTGCCAAAACTGGGCCTTATCAGGCCAGAAGCTCCCTTGTTCTATTAACAATATCGTACGGATTATTCAGGCACCATTGCAGGGTGCTGATCAAGAAAAATAAGTAGAATGTCATAAATAATTACCAGGTACGCGACTTATCATTTCATAATCTCCCCGCTTCTCATCTTCCACGTGGCAATCTAAGAGCTTATCCCAGCCACATCAACCATCGACTCATCATCTATCCTGTCTCCCAACCTTTCTTTATTTTGGCCCTGTATCACCTCGGCTTAAACCTCCTATCCCGCATTTCTTGCCATTGAGGGTCGCTGGCACGACACACAACTGAGGTTGCTCTTGTCCGGCATCACATCGTCCCCACGTCCGATTTGAAACATCAAACAGCCGCCCCACAGACAGGTACGCACGTTGGGCGCTCGCTGCACCACCGACATCCAAACGCAGCCTTTCCATCGACTTTGATTTCGGAAAATGCCTCGAAACCCGGCCCGACGTGTATTTGGACGGCCAATCGCCAACGCAAACCCTCTTCGCTATTTCATCTTTACTGTCGTGTGAGAGTGATCGGTTGCTGCACGTGCTTGCGGCTGCGAAGATCTGGATAGCTTCAGCCACTTTGTCTGTCACTGTAGGCTTGCGCCGCTTCCACTGGTGCTGGCAGTGAGCGCGAGTCTTTGGCTTTACTCTCACATATTCGTTGGATAGCGGGATCCGGGCGTCGACTAGGCTCAACTTCCAGAAGCAGCGATACGTTACCTCCAGCTAGACCGCGCGGGCATCCTTGTGCATCGTCAAGACGCCCTGCTGAGCAACACCCAGGTCCCCTCGGAACAGATGAGGCTTGGGATGACGGGCGGCTGGTAAAGCACCTGATTTATCCATGCTCCACCCATGCTACATTGTCGATCGAACTCGGGCTCGCGTGCCTGAACATGCGAGGTCCATTGCGTGGTGGCTTGTCCAGCTTTTGGCGCCAAGTATTGATGCCCAATACTCGACAAAAGGCCGCGCGCTGGATGCCAAGGCCCAACACCAATAACAGATATCTAGACCCTAACTTCAATTAATCGATTCACCGCGCGACCAAGTGACAAAACTTTTGTTTGTTCTAACCGGGGATTTCCTGCCAGATATGTCATAGCCTGTGGAGAGCTGCCATCACTGAGTACCTGGAGCGCCGCAAAACCGATGCAGAAACTTGTCATACATGAACACAGATTCGAGGGAAATACAATAAATTATTATCAAAACTCGCTACCCAATTTTCTATGCAATAATGAATACATGTAGCCACCGCGTTTGGCTCTCAGCAGACCATATTCATGATGCGCAGACCGCGATCCAGCTCCGTGCCCACACTTTTCGAGGCGCCTGCAATGTCCTTGAGCACCACGTTGCGCCACCAAGCATACCAATCCGCAACCTCGGCCAGATTGACCTCGTCGAGTGCCAGCCACTCCTCCAGCTTGCGGTGCCACATGGGGAAGACGTGCTGCGCCAGCACCTCGGCGAGAACGGCGTCGCCCACCACGTCGCGCCAGCGGAGCACGCCCGACAGTGCCGGCAGGTACGGCGCCTGGTCGGCCGGGTCGACGCGAAAGTGCCGCCCGAGGTATTTTCCCATCGACGGCAGCACGTGGGCGACCATGAGCGGCCGCCACTGCGTCCCGAGTACCGCCTCCCATTGCGTCAGCCCGGGCACCACCCCTCGCGCATAGTCCCACGCGTCAATGAGGTGCCGAAACTTGCGCTTCACGTCTGACACGAGCCCCGTGCCCCGCGGGTCCAGGTGGTACGCTGGCAGGTGCGGCAGCCAGGGGAACAGCCACATGTGTGGCAGGTGGTCGCTTTGCTTCTTCACCCGCGGGTTCCAGTCTGAGAGCGTCGCGTCCAGCTTGCGCGCAATGTTTTCCACAGCCTGCGCGCGGACGAAAGGCGGAAGCAGCCCGTCCCAACTCTCCATGGCTTCCAGTAGTGGCCCGGGCGTAAAGGCATCCCAGCTGCGGACGGCGGCAAGCACTTGTGGGAGCCAACTCTTGTACATGAGCGTTTCGTAGGCCGTCGTTGATTTCTTGTGTCTCCGAAAGACGCCTGCCTCGTCGCGGAATAGATTGTCATTTCTGTCGACTGTGCCGTTTTGTGGGTTGTTGCTCATGAGAATGCTTATTAGTCCCCGAAGTTCCGTCGCAAACTTGGTGGGTTCCGTCAAAGGATCCCAGTCCTTGAAGAAAGGGTGTATGGCGGCAACGATGATATCTGCCACTTCAGGCACTGCAGAGCTAAGATCTTCCACCTCACCCAGTGCTGCCATGACCTCTTCAAAAGTTGTAGCTGTAGTTATTCGGTCTACTACCAGCGTGGAGAACACTTTTAATCGTGCAAAATCAACACGCACCGCATCAACTTCTTTTTCTTTCTCGGCAAGCTCATGATCAATCCACTTTTTGCGTTCCT
Source organism: Beauveria asiatica (assembly GCA_038367545.1). NCBI lineage: Eukaryota > Fungi > Ascomycota > Sordariomycetes > Hypocreales > Cordycipitaceae > Beauveria > Beauveria asiatica. The sequence continues at coordinate 31,956 of JAAHCF010000023.1, read as the reverse complement.
CGAGGCTTCTCCATTCTTCGGTAAAGGCCATCAGATCCGCTTGGGCTCGTTTCACCAACTTCCTGGACTCAATCACTTCTTTTGACTCGACTTCTCCAGATGTGGGTGTCATGATACCGCTGGTCGAGGTCAATAGTCTGCTTCCAGGACCAGTCATGTCAAGAATCGGCGTAAACACTTCAGGAATGTGCATTCCCGGGGCTGCAGTACGGATCTGGTCAGCGGTAAGATATTTCGTCTTTTGTCGTCTAGGAGTGCTGCCGCCACTGCTGGTCGCTGTTGTGAGGCCCTTTCTCCGCGCTTTGGCTCTGGCTTTTCGTTTCTTCTCCTCTTCGTCCGAGTCAATGAATGTCTCTCCACGCAGTTCCGCTTGACGTTTCTCTTCCTTCTTTTCCTGCGCCGATTTCTCCTGCACAGCCCCCAGGCCGACGCCCTGCGGTCGAAGATTTGCCTCTATAATGACATTTCGTCCCTGTCCTTCCTTGCCAAGGCCCTTGCCCTCGACATAGCCCATCTTTGCCATCATGCGCGCACCGAATGATTTGGCATTGATTTTACCCTTACCCTTCGGTCCGAATGCACTTGGCTGTGGCTTGTTTTCGGGTTGTGGCTGACTGGCTTTGCCTTGTGGTTCCTTCAGCACAGGCTCGGCCGCAGACGACGGAACGAAACCAACGCCCAGGACCCCGCCGCCGCGAAAATTCGTCGCGAAACTCGGCCGGCTGGCTTTTTCCTCTGCCTCATAGTCTCCATCTTGGTCTTCTTCAAGAGCTTTGCCCTGCATTCTATGCTGGTTGAATCCAAGGCCGACTCCGGTCAGCGCCTCCTGCTCTTCTTCTTCCTCGCTTTCGTCTTCATCCTGCATTGTATCGCGCAGCACCGGTCGAGAATCCTCGGGGTCGTTATCTTTTTTTGCCACATTTGACTCAGCCGTGGTGGTTGTGACGAAGCTCATGGCCTTATTTCGCAGCGTCTTTCGCTTCCACTTGGATGCTGGGCCGCCATCGTCACTGTCGGAACCGAAGATTCCGAGCGCGGCGCGCTCTTTGTTGTTGCCTCCGAGCCGTCGTCTCTTTCGCGGTTTGAATTCGCCAAAATCGTCGTGATCCTGGCCAGGCAACAGGCGCTCGTCGTCGGAATCTGAATCGGAAGAAGAGTATTGTTCTGCAGCTGCTTTTGACATGCGAGAAGGGTCAAAGAAAGACCCTGAGGAGCTGTCCATGTCTCGCGAAGCTCAGAATTCAGGCCCCAGTTGTGATGTGTTGAACCACGTCATTGGCAGTTATGAACAGCCGCCTGAGCCTGTGGAAGAGCTTTTGCGACAGAGCGCATGGACGAAGGCAATGGATAACTCGAGGCTGTAGATGATTTTAGGCAGCCCTTCTTATCTGCACGTGACTATTCTGCCTCGCGCGACAGTCCACGCTAATAAATAGTCTTCGCCCCGCTGCCAGACTACGCACACCGCCACCTATAGAGGGACAAAGTGATTACTTTCAACTAAATAGTAGGACTAACTGTTCAAAACTGGTTTCATAAATAAAATAAAAACGGTACAAACTACTCCATACTCCCTCTTTAAACTTATATAGCGTCATTTTTGCAATTTTTCACAGTCCTAATCACGATCGTTGCTGCAAGTAGAACTCTTGTTGCATTGAGGGGCTCTTCTTACATGGCCCGTTACCCCAGCAATCCCCTGCCAGGTACCCGACGCCACCTGTAAACAATGTCGCGCACTCTTCTGCAGCCACGGCGTTGGGTACCGACGGATGGCAGCTCTGCCATGGAAAGAAGGAAAATAACTGTTCAACTATTGGCATGTGTAGGTTAAAACCCCGTTTGCGTGCTTCATGATTTTCTTCGTCTTGACCTTGTCGCTACGACAAGAATTCTATTCTCCAATTTGCTGCCAACAGACACATCCATATTAGGTAACCCACCATCCATCGTCTCTACGTTGGTCAATCAGGTGACAGCACTTGTTGACTTTCGCTTGGCATTTTCGCAAACTGCTTTGCCTTTCTGCCACTAGTTACGCGAGCGCAACTTGATCAGCTTCTGCTTGGCTTGACTCCTTCTTTTTCTCTCTTCAGCACCTTTCAAAAGCGTCTTGCGCTGCCCTGTTCTCGGCGACAAAAGCCTTCCCTATCGACTTTTTTCTTGTTCTTTTTTTTTTTTTTGACCCCTCGCTGTTACCCTTAACTGGTTTTCCGCTTCCACACAGGGGTCCTCGACCGCGAACCTAATACATACAACTTTACTTGCGTGGAAAGCGCTGCTTGCCTACAGCAGCACACTTCGCTTTCTACTTGTTAAGCTTGCCTCCCTTTTCAAGAATTAGCGTCCACGTCACACCGGGTATTGCAGACTGCGTCGCCAAGGTATGCCTCGTCGCTCTTCGCAGCAGACAGACCGGAAGCCCCGTACTCAACGAGACGCGCCCCTCTGTTGAAGCGCCATGAAAAGGCTCAAACATCTAATCGTCAAGCTAGGAACTACCCCAGAACCCCATTCAAAGCCTAGTTCTTCCCGACTGTATCAGGCGTCTACCTGCCACCGCATCTCAAGCGCATCCCCTGCCGCCAACATGGCTGAGGAGGAGGACTACAGCTCAATTCCCTTACCCGACCGATTTACTCATAAGGTAATCGAACATATAACCTGGCCCGACTAATTTCTGAAACGACGCTGACAAAGCCGTCCGCAGCTGTGGAAAGTTCGTAAAGGAGCCTACGAAGAAGCTGCCAAACAATTCGCCCTTACCCCCGACGAATCTGATCCCTTTTTTCGCCCGTTTCTGAGTGATGCCGGCCTCTGGAAATCAGCCGTTCTAGACGCCAACGTCGTATCACAACAAGAAGGAGTCATCGCCCTCTGCGCCTTTCTCAAATATGCTGGACGAGATGCCGGCCTACGCACACGCAACCATACTATCGGTCCAATAGTGGAAAAGTGCCTTTCGAGTTCAAGAGCAGCAACAAAACAAAACGCAATCGAGGCATTATTGCTTTACGTTGAGCTCGATGTCGCTGGCCCCGTAATCGAAGACGTTTTGCCTGGACTGTCTCATAAGACCCCGAAAAATGTTGCTGCAACCCTCAACGCTCTGACCCAGATCGTTCACAATTATGGCTGTAAGATCGTCGATCCGAAGCCCATATTAAAAGCGCTACCGAAAGCTTTCGGTGCTGCGGACAAGAACGTCCGAGCCGAGGCTACGAGTCTTACGGTCGAGTTATACAGATGGCTGCGTGAAGCTATGAAGCCACTTTTCTGGGGAGAGCTAAAGCCTACGCAGCACACTGACCTTGAGGCCCAATTCGAAAAGGTAAAGGCCGAGCCGCCTCCCAAGCAAGAGCGTCTCCTGCGCTCCCAGCAAGAAGTTGTCGAGGCTGCACCTGAAGATGACGGCGACGGGTATGACGAGGGTGGCGATGAGCCTGAAGGTGCTGACGAACTCGACGCATTTGCCTTGGCTGAACCCGTCGATGTCAGCAAGAAGATTTCTCCCAATTTCACCGAACTTCTTGCCTCATCGAAATGGAAAGACCGCAAGGAGGCTGTCGATGGTCTATACGAAGCTCTGAACGTTCCTCGCATCAAGGAAACCGACTTCGGAGAAGTCAACCGAGGCCTTGCAAAATGTATGAAAGACGCCAACGTTCTTGTTGTCACTCAGGCTGCGCTTTGCATCGAGCTTCTCGCCAAGGGTCTTCGCCAAAGCTTCGCCAAATATCGTGCCGTTGTCATGCAGCCCATCATGGAACGTCTGAAGGAGAAGAAACAGACTGTGTCCGACGCACTAGGTGCTGCCCTTGATGCAGTATTTGCTTCCACCACCTTTTCTGACTGCATGGAAGACATTACAACTGCCCTTGGCAACAAGAATCCTCAAGTCAAGGAAGGCACCATGAAATTTCTCATCAGATGTCTGCGCACCACTCGAGATGTGCCCTCTAAACCGGAGATTGCTGCTGTTTGTGAATCTGGAAAGAAGCTCCTTGCTGAGTCGACTCCAGGTCTGCGTGATGGCGGTGCCGAGATTCTCGGAACTGTCATGAAGATTATCGGCGAACGAGCCATGACACCTCTCATTGAGGGACTAGATGACATCAGAAAGACCAAAGTTAAGGAGTTTTACGCCAGCGCAGAAGTGAAGGCTAAGGAAAAGCCGAAGGCCCCTCCCGCGCCAAAGGCCGCTCCCAGAAAAGCCGTTGCTGGCAAGCGGCCAGTGGCAAAAAAGGCCGCACCAGTCATGCCGGCTACAGAGCCACCTGCAAAGCCTGGAAGCAAGCTGGGCATGCCCAAGTCGTCTGGCCTAGGTGGTCTCAAGGCACCCCAAAAGCGAACATTGGCAGCGCCGGGCACCGCCTCTCCTCGAAGGCCTGCGGCAGGCCCACCTATCATGCCTTCTGATGATGAGCCTGTTGCAATGCCGGCCCAGCCTCGCATTGGAGCATCTCGCGGCCTGGCTGGTCGCTCACTCGCCAAGTCAGCTGCTGCACCGGCAATGCCTCCTCCAGACTCGCCACCTCGTGTAAGCGGTTTTAGCGCTGTTGAGCGCGCCGAGCTGGAAGAGCTCCGAGCGGCAAATGACAGGCTCACGCGACAGGTTGATGACATGAGGCAGGAAAGGAGCAAGTTCTTATCTGAGATCCAGGAGCTTAAGAATCAAAATGCCGGACTGATTGAAGATCACACTCGTGATGTCCTGAGCATCAAGGCCAAGGAAACACAACTTGTGCGAGCACGGAGTGATGCGGAAGCAACCGAAGGTGTTAATGATAGGCTCAGACGTGAGCTTGAACGCCTGAAAAGAGCATTGAACAAAGCGGAGACCATCGGCGGAGGCTCCGGTGTCGTTAGCCCCTCCATTACTTCTCCCACGCGCGATGATGTCGGTATTTTTCATGATGCCGGTTTGGCTTCTGGTGGTTACAACAGAGCAAGCTTCGCCAGCACCATGTCAGAGGAAAAGGAGAATAGCGAAATGGTGTATCCCAGAAGCAAAATCAGTCCAGAGCTCCGATACGGCAGCGGAGCTTCTTCCGGGCGCGGCTCCCCAGCCCGCGGTTATCGCACGTCTAATCCCCCTAGAGAGGAAAGTGTTGATTCTATGGGACCCCCCCGAAGAGAACGGCCAGTGTCATCCCTGCCACAGCCTTCTGGTGGAGGAGAGAGCTGGCGCCGTGCTGCTGAAGTGACAAGTCAACTGAAAGCCCGCATTGAGCAGATGAAGGTATGTTTGAGGCCAGATGTACGGAACTTGTTTCAAGTACTAACAGAGGATGTGATAGGCTAAGCAAGGCTTCGCTCGCCCATAGATGGCACGATGAAGGCCCTGGATTCATAGTTGACGACTTGCGGTATTGCCGATGTGGAGACACAGGACGACGATAGGGCTACGTTCGTGGTAATGGTTTCTTTTGAGTGCATTTCAAGGCGTTGGACGCATCATACCCCTTATCGTTCTTGTGCAAGGGTAGCACTTTGTGAAAGTTGTGTACCGCTTCAGTCTCGGATTGTTCTGCCTGTCTTTACAAGAGAGGATAAGGATAGAAGTACTCTGGTCCGTGGAACGCACGAGAAAACAGGTTGTGGCGAGGCTTTTGGTGATTGAAACCTTGATGTTTTGATATCTTTTGTTAATGGGTTGAATATGCGGATAGATGGGCTACAACATTTTTGAGTGCAGGCCAACACGGGATATGCTGCTCTATGCTGATGATGATATTCTTATAATATTCTGTACATGAAATGTACTCCAGTATCTTTGCCTGGCCTCATTCTGAACTTGGCCGTCGTAATTAAGACGTACATTATTTGCCCAATGAATAAAGCCAAGTCGCTATACACGACCGCCCTTAATTGTAGTCCTCCTCGCAGATCAGGCCATGACTGAGCAGGCTTCATCATAACAGTCCTCCCAGCCTGTTTTACCCGATGCCCAAAATTTGTGCAGTTTGTCCAAACACAGCGTCGGTCCGTAATACGCATCGCGGTGCGTCGAAATTCTGCGCAGCGTCTGTGTGACGAAATCCCGCTCCGCCGCGTCGCCTTGGCTGGTCAGTGTCACGCCCACGACAGCCAGCGGCCAGGCGAGGCTGGTGGGACGCTCGGCAATGAGCGGCAGGACCTCGCGGATCAGCGTCAGAATCTCGACGCGGAGCGTGTCGGTACTAGGCGCCGGCGCCGGATCCACATACCCGTCGTGAAGTGCCTCCCGGTTGTGAAGCGCCTCACCGTCATCGATGCCCGCCTCGCTACCTGACACTTCGGGCGAGTTGAGATTCGACGATTCCTCATCGTCGTCTGCGGGTGTCGTCATCGTCATCGTCATCGTCATCTTCATCGTCGTCGTCGTCGTTGTTGGGGGCAGGCTTAGCGGTGGTAGCGTGAGCAGGCCGTAGAGGAGGACGGCTTTCTGGAAGATGCGGCACAGGAGGCGCGCCTCGGGCTTGTCCGGCACACCGTAGGGTTCCTCCCAGTCGGTGATGGAGAATTCGGCAATGTGCTTGTAGACTTGCCGCGCGGCGGGGAGGACGAAGCTCTGGACGGAAGCGCCGCCGGCGACGAGGGCGCGCAGACGATTGATACGGATCAGGTCAGCAAAGACGTGGCTGGAGCACGGGACGTCGGTGTAGAGTGTGAAGGTGAAGACGTGGTGCGTCTCTTCTGGCGTCAGGTCGTCGAAGATGGTGAGCATCTGCGCGGCGGGAGTGGTCGTGCTCGTCAGTACATGGAGCCTACATCCCATTGTTAGTTGTTTTGCTGCCCAATTGTGAAAGATGGGAAAGTAAGCATACATGAAGACGTATTGGAATTGAAAATCAAAGCTTTTGAGGATCTTGGAAAGCCTCTTGTAGCCGCCTCGCATTTTATAAAGCGCGCCGTAGCCGTGGAGGTGGGCCTTCCAGGTGCTGCCCAGCAGTGTGAGCTGGTGCAAGAGTTAGAACTTGGTCCGGCTCGCTTTGTAAATGAATCTTGGCTTGGCTCAGACATTTCAGCTTACATCAATGCTTAGCAAGTCCACTATCCTGACAAACACAGAATCGTTGGTAGGGCCATCAGGACTAGACAGTCGTTCGTTAATCACCGCGAGCATGGTGCTCATGGACGCGTGAAACGCTGTCCACAAATACTGGTCATGTGGCATATCCTCCGGACTTCGAAGAGTTCCTCTCATTTTTGCGGCGTCTGCTATTCGATTACTAAAAATGAATGTGATGAAGCTCGTCTTGCAACCAAGGTTCCCAGCTGTCGGCATGAAAGCAGCGACGGTGTCGTCCAACTGATTTGCCATGAGGCTTGGTAAAATGGTTCGATAATCTGCCGCGAATATGAAAGATATTAGCGCCCGGCATTGATTCATCTTGGCATCACCGCCCGTGTCAATGGATGAGGGAACCAACAGTAGTGGAAAGCTTCCATTAGATCCCAGTCCGGTGGTACTAGATGAGCTGAGTACTCGCAATGGCTCAATTTGCCAGGATACCGTGACCTGGAGCCTGTCAAGTAAAGACTTTGGGCACTGTCATTTCCATTTATACGTGGCTCAGGCACTCCATCGGATGCAGTCGACGCGCTTTGCTTTGAAGGCTTCTGGGGCGGACTTTTGTACCCGTCACACATGCGACCTGAAGTCATGCACCGATTGCACATTGGCTTGGCCTCGTCACATTTGACGCGACGTATGCTGGCGGTTAAGACAAGCAGTGTCAACAAATTTACGCGCACCGCAGCTCCGTGGCTGGCGTGTGCCGATGCACGCCTCCGGGGTAAGGGGGGGTGGACGTACCGGCAGGTAATACAGCCCGTCCGCGTCTTGGTGGCCCATCGTTTCTGCCGCGGCGGACTAGTGCCTTCATTTTCGGTGGGCGGCGACGCTATGACGGCAACTGACCCCGACACCGACGAGGTCGATGACGATGACGAAGATGGCTCGCGGCCGTTATCTCGGCCCCGGGCGGCTGGAGCGAGCGGGGTGGTGTGTCCCAGCTCGACGGCTTTGGCGGGGGCCATGGTTCGAGAGAGGATAAGTCCCCTGAGAATACTGGGCTTTGAGCGCGGCAGTCGCTCAACTCTGCGGCCGCAAGAAACCCTTGGACGAGCTTAATAGCGGCGCTATGCAGGCGATACCCAGGGGGGCAGGAAATAAGCTATGGAGCTTGCAGGTCGTTGCGTTGTCGATGCTTGGTCGGTTGGCGGCGCCTTGGAGCACCGGCTGAAGGGGTATGTGGTGTCACTGGGCGTCGCGGGCTTGCGATTGGCTACATCGTTCTTGCGGCAGTTGGCCGCGATACAAGGTATCGGCGAATTTACTCAATGGGGAGGGTTGAACAAATGATTGAAACGCAGCCAAGTGGGCTATAATCCAAGCGAATAATTCTCGTCATTCAGAGTCTCCATCGCGGCCTTTTCTAGAATCAGATTTTGGCATGTACTGTGTGCCGCCTAATTATAGTGCCATTGTTCATGAGAACCAACAGGACCAGGCGCTGTTCATGGCTCGTTAAGTTTTATTCTTGAAAAACAGCAAGTATTTCGGTCATTAGGTGGTGCCCTTTCTACCAACACGTGCCCTTTTTCTTTAGTTATATCCCGTGATGTCCGCGCTGAGCCCAAACTTCTTGTGCCAAGTCTTGGTAACACACATCTCCAGTGGTTGACGACCAAGACACAATAAAGCGCGAACCACAGGATAGAGCGCAAGCCTCAGAAATCTATACCTCACTTACTTCCCGCACGTCTCACGTCCTTTTGTCCTAGTTACTGTTGCTTCTCGATGGCTCTCTACCATCCTACAGTCCTACCCTACACAAAATCGCGACAGCACGTGACCTCTGCAGCAGCTACAGCAAGTTGCAGCAGCCACAACGGCAGCAGCCACAACAGCCACAGCCAGTAAGTAGTAGCCCGAGCACTTCGTAGCCCAACGTCTTGGCCAAACAAAGCAACGACCGGGTTTGAGGCTGGAACTCAGAGAGCCTTTTATATTAATCAGGCACGAATCACGGCCTTGCAAGAACCATCCCTCTGTTCAATACACTTGTTCTGTGGAGCTCCATTATTAGTGAGCCTAATAAGTAGCCTGGCCGCCCCTGCAATACCTTTTGAAACCTGGCCGTAGGCTCCAGTGCTGCCCTGGTTTGTGCCTGGGTCCTTACCTATCTTCACACACGTCATTGCCAGACTGCTTGCTCTTCTCCGCCACACTTCTCCCGTCTTTGCTGCATTTTACACATAGCTCCCACCGGCGTGCTTCCACAGTCCAATCTGCTCATTCTCCTGGTCGCATTACTTTCGCCGCCTCATCTCTGCAATTTTACATTTATTTCATTGTAGGTCGCTCAAATATCTGACCCCTCGGTTATAACGGCTAACATCCCGCGGCACGAACGCAGCCCCTCCACCAATTGCTACCTATTGATCGGGTGTTCCTACAGCATACATCGCCTCATCTCCGTACGACATCGCAAATGTGTTAGCTACCTTGCATTCCGCTATCAAATGTTGGCGTTCTAGCTCTTGAAATCCCCTTACTGCGAACGAACGACATATAATCTTCTACCAGTCTTTTGTTTCCCGGCCTGGGTGACGGCTCAACATTAGCCGTCATGTTGGAAGGGCTCGTTGCTGGTCTGCTCAACCGCTTCCTGGGCATGTATGTCAAGAACTTTGATCCTACACAGCTCAAGGTCGGTATCTGGTCTGGTGATGTCAAGCTGCGCAACCTCGAGCTACGCCGCGAGGCCCTTGACCAGCTCAAGCTCCCCATCAATGTCGTGCACGGCCATCTCGGCGAGTTGACCCTCGTCATACCCTGGTCCAACATCCGCGGCGCTCCCGTCAAGGTCTTCATAGAAGATGTCTACCTGCTCGCCAGCCCCAAGGAGGAGGCCGAGTACGATGAAGTCGAGGAGGAAAGCCGCCGTCAGCGCGTCAAGATGGAAAAGCTCGACAGCGCCGAATTGCTCAAAGAACGAAGCCGTGACGGAATGAGTGCAGAAGAGCAACAGAAGAACCAGAGTTTTACGCAAAGTCTCGTTACGAAAATTGTCGACAACCTTCAAGTCACGGTCAAAAATATCCACGTCCGATACGAGGACTCCATTTCCGCACCGGGCCATCCGTTTGCCTTGGGCCTGACTCTGGAGGAGTTCAGCGCTATCAGCACCGACAGCCAATGGAAGCCGACATTTATTCAGGATTCTTCCCATGTAACTCACAAACTTGCTACCCTCGGCGCTCTCGCCGTTTACTGGAACACTGACACCAGCTTGTATACCGACCAAGACTTGGAAAACACCCCTCGCGATCAAGTTCTCGCACAATTTCGAAAAATGGTTGGCAAAACCGAAGCAGACTCTGGTAACCACCAGTACATCCTGCGGCCTGTCAACGGACAAGCAAAGATCGAACTCGATAAGAGCGGCGATGTGCAAATTCCAAAGTCCAAGGCAAATCTGCTCTTTGAAGAGATTGGTTTAGTACTGGACGATGATCAATACCGCGATGCACTAATGATGGTGGACCTCTTCCATTATTTCCTTCGGCATCAAGAATACAAGGCATTGCAGCCCAAGGGCGTAACTGTCAAGGAGGATCCTCGTGCATGGTTCCGATTCGCTGGTAATGCCGTTCTGGGCAAGATCAAAGAACGAAATCGCAAATGGTCCTGGGCCTACTTCAAAGAACGTCGCGACGACCGAATACGCTATATTGAGCTTTTCAAGAAGAAAAAACAACAGCAGCCACTTACCCCCGAAGAGAATGAAGATCTGTCAAAGCTAGAGTGGAAGCTCGATTACGAGGATCTGCGTTTTTGGCGGTCGCTAACGCGAAACCAGCTAAAGAAAGAGAATGCCGCGGCTATTAAGAAGCCTCAACAACAGGAGCAGACCGGCTGGCTTTCGTGGATGTGGGGATCTAAGCCCGAGGGCAACATCCAAGAGAACGAGGAAAACACGCAAATGACGGAAGAGCAGCGGAAAGAGCTTTACGACATGATTGACTGGGATGAAAAGACAGCGATTGCCGAATCCGTCGACCTACCCAGAGAGGCCGTTAAACTCTGTTTAGAAGCTTCTCTCAGCACGGGTAGCTTCACCCTGAAGAAGAATGCCAACAACAGACCCATGGATCTTCTCAGTCTTCATTTTGATGTGTTCAAAGCCAAGGCTTTGCAAAGAACAGATTCAACACTGCTCAATGTTAGCCTTGGCGGCTTGCGAGTCAATGATGGTACCACCGCCGACAGCTTGTACCCCGAGATCGTTCGTGTCAAAGATGCCCCTTCCACAGAACGGCGCAAGAGACTTTCTTTACTGGAACTCGAAGCCTCGGAAGAGGAACCTTTTTTCTCCTTCGAGGTAGAAAAGAACCCCCTTGAAAGAGAGGGCGACATTGCCGTTGTCGGTAAATTGAAACCTCTCGAGATTGTCTGGAATCCAAACTTCGTCGTTGGCGTTGTCGATTTCTTTCGGCCACCAGATCGGCACATGGAATCTATCACTGCTCTCATGGAATCTGCTGGTGCCACAGTCGAGGGCCTCCGAGAGCAGACGCGAGCCGGTCTTGAATTTGCTCTTGAGGAGCACAAGACGATCAATGCCGAACTCGACTTGCAGGCACCACTTATCATTGTGCCCGTTAGCATTACTACACAAGACTCGACCTGTTTGATTGTCGATGCTGGTCATATTCATGTCAACAGCGAATTAGTGGAGAAGAGCACAATGAAGGAAATCCAGTCCAAGCAGAGGCAATCTTACAGTGATGAAGACTTTAAGCGCCTGGAGTCTGCAATGTACGACAGATTTCTCGTCAAACTTACGTCGACGCAAGTTCTTATCGGCCCGTCTATTAAAGAGACGAAGCAGCATCTTGCACAAGGTGGTTCTCAATTTCATGTTGTTGAGCAGATTAACGTTGATTTTGTGGTGGCTACATCAATCATGCCAAAGGCACCCAATTTGACAAAGCTCAAGGTGTCTGGCCACTTGCCTCTTTTGCATGCCATGGTCTCAGACTTCAAATACAAACATTTGATGCAAATTATCGACGTCGCCATCCCAAAACTAGGCGACGAAGCACCCGAGCCCCAGCAGACGCGCCAATCACGCCCTCGAGCCATCAGCTCCGTGTCCAACAAGTCTCGTCGGAAAAGCGTACGAGAGAGGGGCCTCTCGTCCGCCCTCGATGTATTGCAACCTCATACTGCGGTTGTACTGGGAGACATGGATGAAGATGGTGACGACAATTTTGAAGATGCTTCTGATGGTACGGCAAACGAGCATTTGAAGATACAGCAGCGGATCTTCCAATTCGACTTCAAAGTCGACACTCTCAAAGGCTCTCTATTTAGGAGTGATCCGGAGAGAAAAAGCGCAGACACTCTGCTCGTGGAGCTTGTCGCCGAACGGTTTGACTTGGCATTCTACACCAGGCAGTACGACATGGCTGCCGAAGTGTCCCTCGGCGCGGTAACTGTGGATGACTTTGTGGACAACCCCTCCGAGGAATTCAAGTCGATAGTCTCGTCCGGAGATAGCGAAGATCTACAAGCGGGCCGCAGTCTGGTGAATGTCAAGTTCATGAAAGTCAAAAAGGAATCGCCAGAATTCATGCCCCTTTATGAAGGAATCGAAACCAACATCACCACATCAGTGTCAACCATCAATTTCATCGTGACTCGGAAGACGCTCCTGACACTTCTAGACTTCATCTTGATAACGTTTACGAATCCTGATGAAGAACCGGAACCAAATCAAATAACGGTGTCAGATTCAGAGGAAAGCTCATCGGAAGAAGAAGAGCAAATGACCGAGGCTAACAAGAACGCCGCCGCCGGCTCCATTCGTGTCAAGGTTGATCTCAAGAGTATTCGGCTTATCCTGAATAATGACGGGATCCGACTCGCTACGCTCTCCTTTAACAAGGCAGACGTTGGAATCTTCCTACGCGGCAAGACGATGCGCATCTCTGCCAAACTTGGAGATTTACAGCTTCTCGACGATGTGAATCAGGGAGTTTCAGAGGACTCAAATCTTCGCAAGCTGGTTACTATTCAAGGTGATGATCTGGCCGACTTTCGATATGAGACTTTCGATCCTTCGAATATCAAGGCTTACCCGGGCTATGATAGCTCCGTCTTCCTGAGAGCTGGTTCAGTAAAGGTCAACTTTCTCGAAGAGCCTTTCAGGAAAATTATCGACTTCCTGGTCAAATTTGGGAAAATGCAGGCGCTCTATAACGCTGCTCGGCAAGCAGCTATGAACCGTGCAAACCAGATACAGCAAAGTCCTAGTAAGATTCATTTTGACGTTGTGGTCAACACACCCATCGTCGTATTTCCCAGAGTTGTCTTGTCCGGAGAAGCCAAGAGAGACGTCGTCACAGCCTATCTCGGTGAGATTTATGCACAGAACAAATTTGTGCCAATCGACGACAGCACCGATGCAGATGTTGCTATGAAACTTTCTGCAGGCATCAGAAACATTAAGCTCACCTCGGAATTCAACTATTCCGAAGAAAGAGTCGAAGAACTGGAGATGATCGACCAAGTCGACCTTGGTTTCAATATTACTCATGCTGAACACAAGCCCGGTGTCAAGCGCCCCGACACAGAAATTGAAGGTTCATTTTCCGATATTAAACTTCGCCTGACGCAACATCAGCTACGGTTCTTGATGGAAATCTCTAGGTCTGTCCCGGCCGCCTTCTCCGGAGAAGAGGGTGATGCAGAGGAGGAAGCTGCGAAGATGGTGGACGAAGACACCCTTCAGCGTGCTAGGAACGCTCCACCAGCCGTAGATGATGGATCAGACCAACCATTAGTGGATTTATCACCCGAACTCTCCTCTATCGAGAACGCGTGGACTACTCTTGATCTCGTGTTCAAGGTCAACACTATTGGGCTGGAACTGATATTGGCGGCCGAGGAAGACGAGCCCCTTGGCGATCTATCAGCATCGAGCCTTTCCCGCTTTTCTCTTGATAAAACTCAAGTTAAAACAAGAATGCTTTCGGATGGATCACTCGAAGCAGAGCTTTCAATACAGTCATTTTCCATCTTCGATACTCGACCGCGCGAATCAAACAAGTTCCGCCGCATCATGACATCCAACAATAAAGAAGCACAGCAGCTGATGGCTAGTGTTACTATGTCAGGTGGCAGAGAAAGGAACCTCATTGCGATGGCAACCATTGACAGTCCTCGAGTAATTTTTGCCTTGGATTATCTCTTCGCAATCCAGAAGTTTGCGTCCGAAGGCCTAGTTGTTGATGAAACGAGCCCTATGGATCACGAGAGTGTTGGGGATACCACTGACGCGTCTGACACAGACTCTACACAACCCACTCGACCGGGCTCCGAGTCTCGAGTGTCTCCATCAATCGCGTCCGGACAAGTGGGTGCAGCGGAGCATCACAGCCAGGTCGATGCTAAAAAGTCAACCATCAACATGGCATTTCGAGTCAATTTGGTGGATGCGCAAGTCATTCTCATTGCTAATCCCGTCACTTCGAGCTCTGAAGCCATTGTCCTTAGCATCAGGCAGATCCTCTTGTCGAAGCAGCATGCTCTTACCTTCCAAGTCTCACAGATTGGAATGTTCCTTTGTCGCATGGATCAGTTTGAGACGTCGAGATTGCGGATCATCGACGACTTTGCCATCCAGCTCAGCATGGACAGCTCTCAGGTGGCACTGACAAATCTTCACTTGGAGATTGAGCCACTTATCTTGCGCTTATCACTGCGCGACATCCTCCTCGCGCTTCAAATCATTGGCAAAGCAAGTGAACTGTCAGGCACCGACACGAAAGAACCGGAGGAGACCGCCGCCGAAAAGAAAGCTCGAAGGCTTCGTAAGGCCGGCCTGAGCCAAAGAGCGCCTAGCGGCCGCACGTCTACTATGGCCAAGACCAAAGCTACTAAGACAACAGCGGCGAAGACCAGCAAAACGTCTCGGGTAGTGAGTACAGCTGTAACACGACGGGAAGAGCTATCTGCAACTGTTGAAGGAGTTCGCATTGTCCTGATCGGTGACCTGCATGAACTACCTATCCTTGATATTGGGATCAAGGACTTCACCGCCACGGCTGAGAACTGGTCATCAAGCCTCAAAGGTGAAGTCGCCATCAACATGTATTCCAATGTCTATAATTTCTCCAAATCCAGCTGGGAACCTCTTCTGGAACCCTGGCAAGTCGGCTTGGGTGTCGCGCGCAATCCGAAATCCGGACTTCTCTCCATTGACGTTATCTCGAAGAAGACGTTTGACATAACGATCACCACTGCGACGATTGCTCTTGCGTCCAAGTCATTCGATTTCCTCACGACGGCGCAAGATGTTCTCGGAAAACCTCGCGGAACAGAAGCACCATACAAGATTCGAAACTATACGGGGTTCGATGTTTCTCTCGAGTCCAAAAGCCCAATCAGCGAGGAACCGATCACCTTGCGCTTAGATGACGGTCAAGAAGGCCCCTGGAGCTTTGAGCACTGGGAGAAGATGCGCGAAAACCTTTTGACGGAAGCGAACCAAAACAGCGCTGTCATCGAGCTGGAAAATAGCGGGTTCGACCCTGTGAAGAATGTACTTCTGAACAGGGAGGGCGAATTTCTGTATGGGCTTCGACCGAAGGCCAATAGTGTCCTTCACAGGCTCTGTGTTGAGGTGACACTCGGCGACGACAATGTCAAATACGTGACTTTACGTTCTCCTCTTGTCATTGAAAATGCTACACATATTCCCGTCGAGCTGGGCGTCTATGATACGCAGGAAGGACATCTCCAGAAGATTGAGAAAATTGCTCCAGGCGAGTCGCGACCTGCCCCGGTGGGCGCCGCATACGAGAAGTCTGCACTGATTCGTCCTGACGGTGGATTTGGATACCAATGGAGTACGGACAAACTATGGTGGCGCGATTTGCTAGACCGACCGACCAAGCAAATAGTTTGCAAGGGTGACAATGGTGATCCTTTCTACTTCCAAGCTCACGCAGAATTCAGCAAACCCAGCCCCATTACGCGGGTGTACCCGTACATGAGGATCAGATTATCGGCTCCTGTCACCATCGAGAACTTGCTACCATACGACTTCAAATACAGAATCTATGACGAGAATACGAAGAAGGACTGGTCCAACTTCTTACGCAAAGGAGGCGTTAGCCCAGTTCATGTTGTCGAGCTCTCGCATCTTCTACTTCTGAGCATCGACATGCAAGACACGGTCTTCAAAGCAAGCGGTTTCTCAATCATCAATCCAGGCAAAAGTGAGAGCTTCCGCAAAGAGACCAAGCTTGTCGTGAAAGACGAACAAGGCCTGCCACTCAATCTCAGCTTACACTACTTCAAAATACCCAAGAGCGGCGGTGCCTTCAAAGTTACAATTTACAGCCCATATGTCGTCCTAAATAAATCCGGGCTGGATTTGAACATCAAGGCCAAGAGTTTCTTGCAGAACGCTCGAGCCGCGGCTGGCCAGTCTGCATTAATCAATCGTTGTGACCATGAAGATGTCAAGGCGCTTCCTTTCATGTTCTCCTTCGGCAGCAGCGAGGACAACCGCAATCGCGCGTTGCTCAAATTCGGAGACTCAGAATGGAGTAAGCCGCAGAGTTTCGACGCCATTGGTAGCAACTCGGAAGTCATCCTCAACTCCGCTAGCAAGAACAAAGAAATCCATATCGGTATCACGGTCAATTCTGGCGAAGGCAAATACAAGATGACCAGAGTTGTGACGCTTTCACCACGATTCGTGCTTGAGAACAAGCTGAGCGAAGAAATTTACGTTCGCGAGTCTAGCTCGCCCGGATTCCTAACCCTGGCGCAAGGAGCTCTTCGACCTTTGCATTTCTTGCAAAAGGGCTCTGTCAAGCAGCTGAGTCTATGCTACGCAGGTGTCGACAGTCACTGGACAGCACCATTCAATATAGCAGACCTTGGCACTACACATATCAAGATTGCGAAGCCTGGTCAGCGTCAACGCCTGATCCGCGCGGAGATTCTGATGGAAGACGCTACTGTATTTATCCAACTCAGCATCGAAACAAAGAATTGGCCTTTCTCCATGCGAAACGAAAGCGACACCGAGTTCACATTCTACCAAGCCAACCCTACTGTTGAGGAGGATGATGACGAAGACAGAAGTGGCTGGAAGCCAATTCGTTATAGGCTTCCACCACGAAGCATCATGCCATACGCCTGGGATTTCCCCGCCGCCAAATTCCGAGAACTTGTCATCGCGGCGAGTGGTAAGGAACGCCACGTCAAGTTGGCCGAAATCGGTAACCAGATCCCAATGAAATTTGTTGGCTCCAATGGGCAGCAAAAGATCATCGACATCAACGTAGCGGCAGATGGACCAACACAAACACTGATCCTTAGCAACTTTCACTCTAGCCAGAGTGTGTACAAGCCGAAGGCTCTGTCACGGACCAACACGAGCACGGATGGCTTCGAAATCAAGGATCAGGATACTGGACAGACATTCCGCGCTCAACTCAAATTGTCTGGCATCGGCCTGTCACTCATCAATTCGCAGCTAAAAGAGCTGGCCTATGTCAGCCTGAAAGATGTCCAGCTCCGCTATAGCGATTCTCCGCTGATTCAAACCGTCGCTCTGGAAATCAAGTGGATGCAAATTGACAACCAACTCTACGGTGGCATCTTCCCTATGGTTCTGTATCCAAGTGTGGTACAGAAGAAGGCGAATGAGGTTGATGCTCACCCGTCACTGCATGCCATGGTTAGCAGAGTCAAAGATGACTCCTACGGTGTCACATACATCAAGTACGCATCTATTTTGCTGCAAGAGATGACCCTTGAATTGGATGAAGACTTTATTTTTGCGCTTCTCGACTTTTCAAACGTCAAAGGCGCGAGCTGGACAATGGTTGAAGAAGAAGGCAAACTCTGCGACGACAGCCTCGATATTCCAGAGCCGTGCCAGATGCATTCTGGACAGGATATCTATTTTGAGGTCCTCAACATTCAGCCGATGCAGGTTGATCTCAGCTTCATGCGCACGGAGCGTGTCAATGCCGAAGACAAGACTTCAACACGCAACCCGCTCATGTTTGTGCTGAATGTCTTGACCATGGCTCTTGGCAATGTCAATGACGCACCGATTCGATTCAACGCCCTCATGCTGGATAATGTGCGAGTGACGCCGCAAGTACTGATACAAAATATTTCCAACCACTACAGTCAAGAAGTCATGTATCAAATTCACAAGATTCTTGGTTCAGCTGATTTCTTGGGAAACCCAGTTGGCTTGTTCAACAACATCTCGTCGGGAGTCACAGACATTTTCTACGAACCGTACCAAGGACTCATTCTATCGGACAAGCCCGAAGAATTTGGATTCGGTATTGCCAAAGGCGCTGCGTCATTCGCGAAAAAGACTGTTTTTGGTTTCAGTGACAGTTTCTCCAAGTTCACTGGCAGTCTGAGCAAGGGTTTGGCAGCGGCATCGCTGGACAAACAATTCCAAGACCGGCGACGTATTACACGTGCCAGAAACCGGCCTAAGCATGCACTATACGGTGTCACTGCAGGCGCAAACAGCTTGTTTACGAGTGTTGCGTCCGGTGTCGGCGGCCTGGCCCGCAAGCCGCTAGAGGGTGCAGAGCAAGAAGGTGCCTTGGGCTTCTTCAAGGGCGTCGGAAAGGGCGTACTTGGCCTTGCGACGAAGCCGGCTGTTGGTGTCCTGGACATGGCGAGCAATCTGAGTGAAGGCATCCGAAATACCACGACAGTCTTTGACGGAACGGAGCTGGAGCGCACACGATTCCCGCGATTTATTTCCAACGACGGTGTCGTGCGCCCCTTTAACGCTCGCGAAGCGATGGGGCAGTACTGGCTCAAGCAAGTCGACGATGGAAAATACTTTGACGAGCAGTACATTGGCCATCTTGAGCTTCCCCGTGAAGACATGGTAATCATGGTGACGTATGCGCGCATCTTGCTTATCCGCTCGAGGCGCCTTACGAGCGAGTGGGACGTCCCACTCAAGGATATCCAAACCATTGCCAAGGAGCGTACCGGTGTCAGTCTGATTTTGCGTGGCGGTGCTAACGGGCCGTTTGTGCCAGTCGGAGGCGGCAGTGAGAGGAACTTTCTGTACAAGATGGTGGGAGTCGCAGTGGAGGAGTTTAATCGCCGCTTTAGAGGATTCGAGTAACTGCACTGCAACTGTTACTGTTCGAGGTTGGAAATGCAGACTGAAAATGTGAATCGAGTGGGAGGAAGCATGCATTGTTCTTGATGGGCGTTTGCTTTACGACGGTTTCATGTGTTTTTCTTTCTTGGCCATGAGCCATGTTGTTTTGTTTGTCCTGCACAAGAGATGAAACGAGTGATAACTTTATCACAATGAATGATGCATCACAAAGGAAATTCTTATTATAAATACTTATGCAGCCAATACACATATAGTGCATCTTTATCTAACATCTGCTCACCTACGGGTACGTTGTGTCCGTCAAACTCAGATCAGCGTCGCAGAGATGGATGGGAAGCAATGCGTTTCATCGACCAGCCACGCCGTATTCATCAAGGGAACGGATAATACATCTCGCTAGTGCATGCGGAATTGTCGTCGTGTGTAAACTTGCTAATACATCCGGGGAACTTTGGTGCGGGGGAAGGGAAGAGCTGAGGGAGGGGAAACAATGCGTGGACCGGAGGCGGCCGAAGGGGGCGGCGCACCATTGGGAAAGGTGAACGTTGCTCAGCGTGGTCTGACCACCATTTGATGGGGTTGCTATTTAGATTCCGGGGTAAAAGAAGGAGCGCAGATTGAATCCTGGTAGGAAAAGCTGCTCACCGTGGACGCACAAGTACGATGGCCGTGCTGTGTTGCTTTTACCGATTTCCATGGCTAGGTTCCGGGCCCTGGTGTTTGAACAGCAGTTTTCGCTCGTCTCTTTATTTCGGCGAAAAACCAAGTGGCGAACACGAGGCAGAGCTACTAAACCAGCAACTGGCGTTAACATATGCAACAGCAAAAAAGTGCTGGCTGGTGCGATTCGATGGTGGTTATTGACTAGTTTGGCATTACTCTGGAAACAAAGGGCAAGTTCAAGCCCAGGTAAACGCCTCCAGGAGTTAGTGCCAATGTTGGTGTTGCGCCTCATGTGCTTTGTGGCGGTAGCTGCACCGGAGCTGGCCGACGCATGATGGCCGAGGCCAACGATTGATGAGGATCCCTAACAAGCATTTTGGCCAGAGTGAACAACGTAGCGTGGTCGATGATGAGAAAAAAAAAAGAATTGTTCGTCTTTGTCGAGCAGCGTGGGTGAAACTGTGACTACCTGGAAAGAAGAGGAGCGCAGCCACGGCAAGACGTCATCTGCCAACTTGCCAGTCCTTGGCTTATGGCTCACGGGCGCCCGGATTCGAGACATGCCTCTGCTGTCCGGCTTGTCCGGCTGGTTGTCAGTCGTCGTCGTCGTCGTACCAACCAGATCAGTACCACTCGACCCCCGAAACCCCGCAAAGCACAAGTCTGGGGTGCCAGATGCAGAGGTAAAAATTTTTGGCAGCACGAGACCACGCAGTAATAATGGAGGGGCAGAACGGGGGTCAATGACAGGCGGAGAGGATAGTCGTCCGTAATCTTGTCGAATTGCCAGTTTTGCAATGATCCCGTTCAATATCTGATTTTCATCATGGTCAACACTGCGCACATTCAAAGCTCCATCTTGTCATGGCACGGACAATGCCAGAAGCCTCGCTGACTGGCCGCCACATCCCCCAAGATAAGAGCAGCCTCTTCCCGCGCCGCCTGGCTGCGCCATCCAGTCGCTGGCCTGCGACCACTATTTCCTTCTTCTTTAGGGCACAAGCCCGGCGGCGTGGCGACGCCAAAGTTCCAGCAGGCTTCCATTTCGGGACCAAGTGCTGATCGGGCTGCAAACAGGGGCTTGTGGGTGGCGGGGAACCATTTTTTTTTTCTTCTTTCGCGTGGATGAGGCGCGCCGAGAAGAGCCTATCCTATCCACTCAGCGGCATTGGCAACTTTATTCCTTCTTTTGCCGCTGACAAGTACTGATACGTTTTTGCTGGTACTGTGCTGCGCGGGAGCTCGTTTCTCCGTTTTGGCGTCTAGAAACTTGTAGACAATTGGCAGCTTGGGAACAATGTAAGATTCGCAATACTATCAAGAGTTTTTCCGCTTGGAGAATACGCCGATTGGTTGGCACACAGTCAAGTCTCATTGTAAGGTCTCGGGATGGACCCGCTGGAAAGACAAGCTGAGGTCCACATCTCGGAGTCGTGTCAGTGAAGCTTATCTAGCCTGTGATAGACAAGTTGCTGGATGATGTGATAGGAGTTTGCAGTACGGATTATCACAGACAGATATGAGAATGGCCGACATGATGGATTATGCATAGGAGTGAACGGTATGATAACGGACAGCGCCAGCTTTCTGGCTGGCAGCTGGCAGGAAACCGGCTGGCAGCTGGCAGGAAACCGGCTGGCAGCTGGCAGGCCCAAGTCGGCGTTTGCCAATACTTGTTATCTCAAATTATCAGAGTATACAGTAATCCGGAATAGTTCATTATTAGCCCACAGCTTTGATTTCCCATGTAGCCTACCAACTATCCCAACCCGTCAAAACATAGGAGAAGGAGAACACAAAGACCGCGACTGACGAGGCGATTAGACGAGAATTCAGAAAATACAGCACGCGGGTAGCCCGTCACGCCCGCTTCCCCTTTACGGACCGGAACAGTAGGTTTTCTGGGATGGAGTGAGCTGAGCAAGTATCTAACGAGATATGTAGGGATAGGCGATCGAATTTCGTACGAGGCTTCTGAACATGGATAAACCTCGTGTCAATCAGTGTCGATAATCAGCAGGTTCACAGGCCAAGCTGAGACGAGGCGTCGCCCGCGGGGTGTGGGACGAACCAGACCAGAACAAGGCCCAGCATCTAGAATGCTGCACGAGCGGCGCAAAAACATGGCGCAACAGCGCGCTAATGAGCATGTCTAAGGCTAATTAATAGGCTATGCGACTTATCTCGGCGGAAATTGTAGGCTGCAACAAGACGAACAATCGACATTGTGTACCAACGGGCCTCTCCGATAGAATAGAAGATTTGGACGAGGAACTTGAGCGGCGTCACAACGCACAAACCGCAGACGTAAAGGGCCGAGGATCCGACGACGTACATGCCGCGCCTGCTGTGGGCTGACATGAATACAGGGAGTGCTTGCTCTCGCGGCCAAGCTCAAATAATAGTTTGGGGACGGACGACTAAGCAATTATGCTTGTTGGGATTACGGAGCACATTGCAAGGGTTCACTCGGCAGCGTTCGATTATTCCCTTCCCCACGCGGAAATTTACATTAGTTATTGCAGCGGGCGCTGTCGAAGCTCCTGTCGAGCATGTCGAGCATGAGGCGCTTCCTAATAATGATGAAAGGAGTGTGGCTCCCAGTGTGGCCCTCTCGCTACAAAAGAACCCCTTGTGAAGACATGGGGCATGGCAAATGGGTCTACGCTGGGCTAACAAGTGGATTTAGTGTAGCCATGTTGGCGGTCCTCCTCCTGCTCCACGTCCGCTTGCAGAGACGGCTAGAAGGAACCCCAGCCGAGTGCTAACTAATAATTATAACTACCTAGTAGGTAGCAGGTGGGTTAATAATGCCTGCCATTCCGTCGACAACTTGCCCCAATCGGCGCCCCGGCGACCCCGGTGGATACAAAAACTCGTCGTGTGCCGTCACGCAGAAATCTTGTTTGCTTGCTCCTCAGGTCCTTTCCTCTGTCCCGTCCTCCTCTTGCCCTCCTCGCCTCTGGTTTAGGACAGCTTCAGTGGCCTGTCTGCGCTGTTTGCTGTCAACCAGCAATTTCACTTGTGAGCCCTCTACTGCGATTTCAAAGTAGCCTCTGCTTCTTTGCGCCGTCGCCGGTCTACCGACAGCCCGCACTTCAGCGACCAAGAAGGCGAGGAGAGAAGACGAGAAGAGAAAAAAAAAAAAAAAAAAAAAAAAAAAAAAAAAAAAAGGCCAAAGGCTTGGTCTTCTTTTCGCGTCCTCAACGACGCCTCGTCTCTCTCATCATGACCGACACCCATCAGAACGCCGAGCAGGCGCCACATGAGACTACACCTGGTTTGCGCCGCAACTCTGACCCTGCTCTCGAGCCCGAGCATCAGCATACCCACGGCCACCTTCACCATGCGCCTGGCGTCGCACCCGCAAACGATGTTATATACACAAAGGGAACCGAAATCCCGCTGCACAAACACATTGATGGTGCAGGATCCGGCACTCCACCCGACTACAGCGACACGGAGAAACCTCAGCCTGGCATCTTGGCCCAGCGCGATGTCGAGGGTGGCCAAACAGAGTACAGGTCTTCATTCCGTACCTTTTACGACGGCCCAGGTCGCATTATTGTCCACGTCTTCTTCTTTCTCCTCTTTACTGGCTGGTGGATTGCTTCGCTGATTTTGCACCGCAATGACAAGAATTGGCTTATTCCTTTTCTTTTCTGGCTTTGCATCAGTCTGCGCATCCTCTTTTGGCATGTTCCCAGTCGCTATGTCAGCAGCGCCATTCGCACCACCTGGAAGCATTCTGCCGTCGTGGTGTACAACAGAATCCCCGCAAAGTTGCGCACTCCTGCTGGTGCTTTTGTTACTATCGCTTCCATGCTCGTCGGCTCCTTTGTCACGGAAGAGAGCGTCAACAACACTCGTGGCAACCGTGCCATTAGTCTGCTCGGAATGGCCATCATTCTCTTCTGCTTCTGGCTCACCAGTGCCCACCGCAGCAAGGTCAACTGGCGCACTGTCTTTGGAGGCATGCTCTCCCAGTACGTTATTGGACTGTTTGTCCTTCGCACAAACGCTGGTTACTCCGTCTTCCGCTTCATTGCCGACCGCGCTGGTGATTTGCTTGGTTTCGCCAAAGATGGTGTGAAATTCTTGACTGATGCCGACACGGCTGCCAAGCCCTGGTTCTTCATTGGCGTTATCCCTGCCATTATCTTCTTCATCTCGCTTGTCCAGGTCCTGTACTACCTTCAATTCTTGCAGTGGTTCATCACCAAGTTTGCCACATTCGTCTTCTGGGCTCTTGGTGTGTCGGGCGCTGAAGCCGTCGTCGCCGCTGCCACTCCCTTTATTGGTCAGGGAGAATCTGCCATGCTGGTCCGTCCTTTTGTCCCACACATGACCAACGCCGAGATTCATCAAATCCTCACATGTGGTTTCGCGACCATCTCTGGCTCCGTTCTTGTCGGTTACATTGGTCTCGGTCTGAACAAGGAAGCTCTCGTTTCTTCCTGCATCATGTCCATCCCGGCTTCGCTCGCCATTTCCAAACTGCGCTACCCCGAGACGGAAGAAACCCTCACTGCTGGTCGTGTCGTGATTCCCGATGACGATGAGCACAAGGCCGAAAACTTTCTGCACGCCTTTGCTAACGGTGCTTGGCTGGGAATCAAGATTGCTGGAACCATTGTCGCATCGCTTCTCTGCATCATTGCTGTCGTCGGTCTTATCAACGGTCTCCTTACCTGGTGGGGTCGCTACCTGAACATCAACGATCCCACGTTGACGCTACAGACCATCCTGGGTTACGCCCTCTTTCCCGTTGCTTTCTTGCTTGGTGTACCACAAAACAAGTACGAACTCCTGAGTGTTTCCCGTCTTATCGCGGAGAAGATTATTACCGTAAGTTCATCATGCCAAGATGGGGCTGCTGATGCAGAGGGCTTTGGAATACGTGGTTAACCGTGGTTATTTTCAGAACGAGTACAATGCCTTCAAATCGCTTGTCAGCGATGCAGCTTACGCCGACCTCTCCCCTCGTTCTCAATTGATTGCAACCTATGCTCTCTGCGGATTCGGCAACATTGGCTCGCTCGGTATCCAGATTGGTATTCTGTCGCAATTGGCCCCGGCTCGCGCTGGCGATGTTTCTCGCCTCGCCTTCTCTGCCCTGGTGTCGGGCGTCTTCTCTACCCTGACCTCGGCCGCCGTTGCCGGTCTTGTCGTCACCAACCAGGCTACACTTGTCAGCGTCAAGCCGAGTTGAGGTGTGACAGGGAGAGTGTGGACTGGACATGTTGTCGTCGCACAGCGTGGAAGGAATCAGTAAACTAGCGATGATGAAATGGTTGATTGTAGTGTGTATGCTGTTATGAGATATCCGGCTCTATGGGCATTCCGAAAACCTCGAATTTCAAGAATATAAATGAGCCCATTTTGATGGTGAATAGGGCGAGAGATGAATGGAGATGAGTGGCCGAAAACGCTGATTGAATATTGGCTCTTGCATTTGCCAAGAGCACATGATGCGTCATGTTGTGTACCCCACAATACCCCGCGACCCCGACTACCGGAGCCGGCGCCGGAAACTGGGCTTTAAAAGCATCTCCCGCCGCTCTCCGCAAGTTTAAATTCTGCATTTGCACATGACCCCCCAAAATCTCTGGTGTCAAGCAGGGCCTCTACAATGGGAACAGTGTCGTACAGAAAATACATTCGCTGGTACCCAGATGAGGCTTCGGAGCCGACATCTACACTGGTCCTTACGTCACCAGAGAACCGGTTCGTGGATCTGCGCATCCTGCTGCCCCCCAATGGCGGGACAAAATTAAGCAATGAACCCAGTGAGTTTTTTTTTTTTCTCTTTCTTTTCTTTTTCTTTCCTTGCGATTGAATGCATGCGCAGCTTTTGATTCTCGTTTTCCATCCCCTCACCATTACTAACTGCCCGGCCGCAGCGGGCAAACTGCCTCTCGATAGGCTCGATTGGGCCATTGCCGGCACGACCATTTCAGAAGCCGCGACCGGGCCGACCGGCGAGCCGATTCGGCGCTCGACATTTCGTCACTGGGTGAGCTCGCGCGTCACTGACCCGACGGGCGTGTCCGACGTTGGCGACATGTACCCGCAAGAGGACGGCACGACGCTGGAAAAGGGCGCCATGGCGAACCCGGCGACGGGGCG
Organism: Beauveria asiatica; assembly: GCA_038367545.1. Lineage (NCBI taxonomy): Eukaryota > Fungi > Ascomycota > Sordariomycetes > Hypocreales > Cordycipitaceae > Beauveria > Beauveria asiatica. The sequence continues at coordinate 5,971 of JAAHCF010000023.1, read as the reverse complement.
CGTCGCGGATTACGACGAGCTGTGGACGGACCTGCTGGCGCCGACGAGCGACTACATTGCGGTGCTGCGCGTCGACGGCAACGGCAACGGCAGCAGCAACGGCAACGGCAGCAGCGTCAAGGGGATGATGGTCTGGATCGGCGCGCTGTGCCAGGCGCTCGTGCGGGACGACGAGGGCATCACGCTGGAGCGCTGGGAGAAGCTGGAAGGGGCGGCGCTGGGTGCTGGCGGCGACGGGGAAGAGGAGGAGGAGGAGGAGGCGGTGGACGAGGGGACGTGGACGAGGACGGTGCGCATGGGAACTAGAGAGCTGCCGTGCGAGAGCGTCCTGACGGGCAAGGTCACGCTGGAAAAGGATGGCGTGGTTGCTTGTCAGGGAGACATGTGGCAGGTGGTTGAGCTGTTGGGGGGCGACAAGTAGTTGGTTTTTTTCTTCTTTTTTCTTGTGTTGTTGTTTGCGCCGCATTGCACCGCGGTTTTGAATTAGCTTGGCGCTTTAGGTTTTCAAAAATTGCGACATTTTTATTTTTATTTTTATTTTTTTTATTTTTTTTTAGTATTCCCATGTCCTGTTTTCCTACTCTGGTTTCTTATCAAGCGCCAATCCTGTATCAAATATGCTTCGCCGGTCCGCCTCGGTCAGCGGTATCCTGAACCACTTGTCCAGCGCCGCGATCCTCTCCGCCTCGGTCGTCACCTTTTCCAGCACGTACCTCTCCATGCTACCCTCGAGCCTGCGACGCACCTCCTGCCTAAAATACGTCACGAGGCCCGCGAGCCGCACGTCGCCCGGCGTCTCCCGGTCGTCCTCGAGGAGCACGCGCATGGCCAGCAGGTGCGGGATGAAGAAACTGCCGGGGTTGGTGCTGGTAAAGTAGTTCATCTGGCTGTAGTCGGCGGCAAAGTGCTCAATCTCGACGAAGCAGTACTGCTCGACCCAGGGCGCGGGCGCGGTGGTGGCAATGGTGTCCGAGGAGGACAAGGGGACAGAGTCTTGGGTCGAATACACCCATAGCCGCTGCGTCGGGTCCGTGTGCTGGTCGATGCTCCGGTACTCGAGCTTGCCGCGGCGCGGGGCGAGTATGGTGAATTCGGTGCCTGAGATGAGCGGGATGGGCTGCATGGCGGCGTCGCCGCCGTAGCCGACGTCGACGACGTATCTGGCGCCGTCTATCGTGACAATGAGACACATGTGAGTCCTAGAAGGCGGGCATTTTTTTTTTAACGTTGGCTCAAGATGACGACAAGGGCGTAGAAACTAGCAAGTTTCGGGCCATTGGAAAAAAAAAAATCAACGAGGGCGCCATTCAACGTACCAGCCAGTGTACTTTTCATTCCCGGCTCGCACGCGGCCGCCGACAGTCAGCAGCGTGTATCCGAGGCCGCGCAGCATGGCCGCGAAAAAGGCATTGAGCTCGACGCAGTAGCCGCCCTTACTGCGCACCACAATCTTGTCAAACAGGTCGTCGAGCTCCAGCGACAGCCGATGAGTCGGGTTGTAGTGTATGCCGACGTTTTCAAAAGGGACGCGCGCAATGTGACGGAGCATCAGCTGCCGGAGGCGGCGCAGCGGATCGGCGGCGTGCTTGGACTGGGGGTACTCGATGTGCTCGAGGGCCCGGTCGAGCTGCTCTTTCGTCAAGGACATTTTCTTTTCCTTTTCTTTTTCCCGGGCCTTTCGAAGCGTCACGTATTCTTGCAATGTGTAAAGATGTGATTTTGCAACGAGGTTGTGGTGAGGTTGGATTTCGGCTTCAACCCGTGCGCGCCAGCTAGCTTATTTATAGATATATATAGCCTGGGGTAAAAGCATAAAAGAAGGTTTCTTCCCCCTCTTTTCCCCCCTGGTTTTTTGGCCAGATGATAGCGCGGCTTGCTATCCAAAACGACAAAAAAATCAATGGGTGGGTGCTGGTTGGATGTCGCAGCTCCGTCGCACAGCTGAGGGGAAGAAGCATCCGGGGTGGGCCAGCCTACTATGGGCGATTTGGCAAGACAAGAGTACAATGGGTTGGGAAGCTTGGAAACGGGGGCATTGGGTCTAGCCACGATCCCATGGCCACAATTGGATCTTGTACGGCCAAGCTTGTAGCGCACGTGGTGCTGCTTTGCGACAGGACCCCAGGCCGCTTCTTGTCGGTACCGTTCCGGCGGTCGGCGGTTTCGCGGCGCCGTTGCTGGTCGGCATTCCGATTCAAGCGCGAGGTAGCTGCCGTCAGCAATGCCAAGTATCAAACCCTTGGGAGAAGAACTAACTCATGTATTGAGATGGTAAATATATGAATGATTGTCCGCTTTACATTGCTTCTGCAAGGCAAATGCAGGGACGAAACTGCTTAAACCCCCATCATTCCATCCATCTGCCTTTTTGTAATAAATAGATTGGCTCATGAGATGGCGCTCGATTGGCCCGCTATTAATGCCAGATATATTATTTTTCCCGACGCACCCGACCCCAGGACGCCTCCTCATTCTTTGTTGCAACAAGTTCTCACATAAAAAGTTGTTGCTCACTCCAGACTCAGTTTCATCAAATCCATGCGGATAGTCTCCATTGTAAACCCCAGCCGCCGCGCAATCGTCTCGCCGTACTCTAGCGGAATCGTCGCCGGCGCCTTCCACTTCTTGCCCGGGTACCTGGCCATGACGGCGCGCAGCAGCGCCGTCGCATCTCCCCTGCCGCGCGCTTCTTCCGGCACAACCACGACCCCGAGCAGGCTGACGGGATTATTGTTATCATTATTATTATCATCCTTGCTGCTTCTCTGGTCGCGCTCAGGGTCGGATATTGCGCAGTGCGCCGAGCCCAGCCTGAAGCCGCGACAGGCCTGCGGGCGGGTTGCCAGCGCAAACTGATGCCAGAGCTGCCAGGGGAGGTCCGCCGCCGCCGCCGCCGCCGCCGCGCCGTGCTGCCTGAGCAGCCGGAGCACCTCTTCCGGCGTCTGCTCCTCCAGCGCAGGCTGGCCGTGTAATGATAACTCGTCGGGCTTCTCGACCACGACCGCCGCCGCCGCCGCCGCCGCCGGCTCTTCGTCCCTTGTCCAGCCGGCCAGGGCCCGCACCGGCTGGAATCCGTAGCGCGAATACAGCTTGATGGCCGGCGCGTTGTCGGTAATGACCTCGAGCCAGATGGTATTGGTGCCGTCGGCGCGCGCGGCGTCCAGCACGGCCGCGAGGAGCCGCGAGCCGACGCCCTTGCCCGCCCACGCGGGCACGACACCCATGGCGGCCAGCCGCGCGTGCCCGGGGAGGTCGTCGCGGTACGCCATGAGCGCAAACCCAACGGGCGTGTCACTTCCCTCGGGACACGCGACCAGGCTGCGCTCCCTGGAGATGCAGTGGCCCGGCACGTATACGGCAAGCTCCTCGGGCGTCCACACAATCGGGTGGCCAAAGTAGTCGGCAAAGGCCTCGTTGGAGCATTGCGCAATCTGCTCAAAGGTAAAGTCGTTTGCTGGTCTAATGTTCATATTTGACTCGTTGTTTCTTTTCTGAATTTTTTTTCTTTTTTGAAAATGTTTCAGCTTATAAGCTTATTTATAGCATCAACTTGGCGGCTCTAGTACCCGGCGCTACGTCGTCTTGCCTATCTTCTAGGAAAGGCAGAATAAGGCTAGATAAGTCCCTAAGTTCTTATATTATAGTTTTAATAATAACTTAATTTAATTATTATAATCTTCTTTATATAATAATAAAAGAAAAATAATTATAAAATAAATAGTAACTAATTAATAACTAAGTTCTTTTAAGTTTTATATTTAATTTTTAAATAACTTAGAATATTAATATTAATATATAAAAATTATAAAATAAAAAACTTAAAACTTAAAACTTAATTTTTACTCTTTTTAATTTTAAAGTAAGAGTTCTATATTTCTTAAAAAATACTAAAATTACTTTAATTATATTGACTAGGCTTTCCTTTAAACTAGCTTGAAGCTTTTCTTTTAATAGCCTTTGTTATATGGTAGATAAAGGAACTAAGAAAGCGAGCAGGTATATACAGCAATGGACTATTTGTTCTCAGCGGGCCCAGCAATAATAGAGAACTGACCACCAGCACCGGCCCATGTGATGGTCGTATCCTTCATATAGTTGCGTTTCACCTGTCGTGCAACGTCCACATCGCGATATGATCCAAGTCCAAGTTGACCCGAAGACCCGAATCCTGTCGCATACGCGGTGCCGTCTTTGCTAACGAAGATCGTATGGTCCGTGCCACAAGCAACATGAATAGCTTCCCCAATGCTTGGGATGACAGTCGGGCGAAGACAAATCCGTGGCTTGTCACGCTCGTCATATCGGATTATATCTTTGTTCTCGAGTTGCTCTGCGGTAAAATTGATACCCAGTTGTCCGCCGTCCATTCGGCCCCAAACTAAGCATTCGCCGTCAATTGTCACTGCAGCAGAATGGTGGGCGCCGCCATCAATAACGGTGACGCCCTTGCCGCTTAAGCCAGGTATCTTCATTGGGTATGGCATGACGGTCAAGTCACTACCAGCTTCCTTTGTATAGCCAGCTTCGCCAAAGCTATTCAGTCCCCAGCCCCATACATTATCGTAATGATCAATGGCAAAGGAGTGGTACTCTCCGCTTGCGATATATTTGGCTCGTCCGCGGCAGACTTCGACCAGGCGAGGCTTTAAATGCTCTTGGTGGCGACCAAAGAGGCGACGGCCAAGTTGATTTTGTTCATGAGCGCCCCATCCCCATACGGATCCCTTGGCATCGAGAGCCAATGCGTGATTGGCCCCGCAGGCAATTTGTATGATATTTGTCAGACCAGCGATGCAAGCGGGTGTTTTCTGCTTCTCGATGAGTTTTCCTTGGGAATTATACCCAAACTCGTTGTCGCCCGAGGCGTTCTATTTTAGTATAAGTTATCAAGAGCCGAAGGCGAAGCACTATGTAGTAAACCTACCCGAAACGTACCCCATCCATAGACGAGGCCATGGCTGGTAAGCGCGAAGCTACAGCTATCGCCTGCTGCAACCTGGACAAATTTTGTGCCCGCGGGAAAGTTAGTAGAGGGAATCGTAGCAGGAATGGACTCGTGTGGGTTCAGCTCGCCTTCTTCCTCATCGCTCGAGTCTTTGTCTTCATCCCGATACACGCCGTCCCACTCCGTATCCCGTCCCAAGGCCCAGTTGTCGTTGACGCCCCACGTGACAATCTTATTGTCCGACGTCAGGACAACAGTGTGCATGCCCCCGCATGCAACTTGAACGACCCGGGGTTTCGATGATGAACGGCTGCTAGCATCGAAATACGGGTTGACGCAAGGAGTGAGGGCTTCCGTTGTGTTGGGTCCAAGGCCAAGCTCGCAGTTCTCGCCGTTGCCAAAGGGGAAAATCGAGAGGGGTTGAGTAGGCGCTTCATTCAGAGGCGGGGGTGATCGAGGCGCTTCAGAATCGGGCTGGGTATTTCCAAGCACAGATTTGGCTCGCTTCAATGGACGCTCCCTACCGGCCTCAGGGGCTTTCTTCCGTTTGCTAGACTGAAGTTGGATGGCCGTCGTACCGTTAGGCAAGCTGTCGGCCGGGAAGTCGGAGGTGTACGTCGAAGTTTCCGCTAAAAGGAAAGCGTAGTGAGTAGAGGCAGCGCGTAAAAAGGTGGCAAGATGAGGTGCTTACCCAACTCAAATTTGCTTTCGGTGGCAGCCGCTTGCTTTTCGGAGGTTTTCATGCTGGGTTTCTTACGCATCTGGGCCGCCAATTTGGTGGTTTTCGGCGTCTTCGCCAAGGATCTTTTGGGATGCATTGCCGTGAGATGGCTTACAATTTCATGCGCGTCAAGTTTCAGAGATGAAGATTGACATTCGACGGGGCCGAAGGAGTTTTTATATCGCGACGCGTCTCGAGGAGGACAGATATTAAATATAATATACTATATCTTTATTAGACTATTATTCTAATAAGTCTTTAAATAAACTTATTAAATATTATATTAAATATTATAATTATTATAT